>BSBM01000966.1:3430000-3690000 GCA_027924585.1 Larix kaempferi
ACTTCCCTTCACCCCCTGTAGCCCATCATGTTCTCATTCCCTTCATCTCTCCCCACTCAAGCTTCCAACATCCTTCTAATCCCTTGACGCTTTCCCACCCCTATTAAATATTAACCATAGATTCCCTTGACCCTTCCCCACCCCTTCTCAAATATTAACCAAAAATTCCCTTGAGTCTTCCCCATCCCCTCTCTCTCAAGTATTAAACATATATTTTATGATTTACATAACGCGAGCTCGTTTTGGGACTACATAACGTGTACGCGTTATGTAGTTATATAACGCGTGCCCGTTATGAACTTCTAAAAGCGCGGCAATATTTTCTGAATTTAAACATAACACGCTCGTGTTTTGTAGAGCTTAAACCAAGCCAACTCACTTGCTCGCATGTCAACTATAATCCTATGTGTATGCTTTGGATTTTGCTTCGGTAATTCAGAAATTGTGCTATGGTAATGATAAACCAAAGCTAATTGGGTATTTCTTCCAGTTTCTGGAGAAGCCTGTGCTTAGCCACTCGTTACAGTATGCTACACACAGTCATTTTTGACGAAATCTTAAACACAAATAACATTTTTTTTGCAGATTCCAAATATGTAACTTTTATTTTAAAATATTAATTTTTCCTATTTTCTTTAAATTTCTTTTGTGTCCTACCTCCTTAACTCGTGAAACACACTATTAGTGTTTCTTCCATAACTTTTTCAATTCTTGATCATTTAAAAAAAAATTGTATGGTGCACAAGAGGACACTAACCCCCACGTTCTATGAAAAACCCATTTCAATATTTTTGCATTAAGACCTTCAAAGGCTACACCCACAAATGAGGTACTATTTTCGAGGTTTGATCACTTAGACAATTATAAAAAAATTATAAAATTACTAATTTAATTTTCAAAAAATAATGGCGCACAAGTGCTATATGTTCTCTACATGCATGCCCATTTTTGTAGCTTGATTCCATCATTTAGGCCCTCAAAGGTTGCACCCACAAAAACATATACCTTATCATTTGCCTGAAAAATAAAAATCCAAGTAAGTTGAGGGATGCCTAATTTTTTAGTTTTCTATTGCATCTAACGGACCAAAAGTGACCCTCATTAGCTTGCACATGCATTATAATTTTTGGAAAGCCTTATCTCAGCTTTGTTATATATGGGTTACCAATTTTTTTCATTCTCAACATTGGCCAAATTGTATTCACAACAATAAAAATCATATTCCTTTGCAAGCAAGGTATGCTTTTCTAAGTAGGTACAAAGAGATAAGGTAAATGAAAAAAGAGGAAATAAAGTATCCAGTCGTTTGAATGATAGAATTTGTGAACTTTGAAGTCCTCACATATGTGACCCTCATTTCATTGATCACCTCTACTACCTACACACTTTTAAAAATGTGGGTTATTTTTAAAAATAACTCAACTTATATGAATAACATTGATGATTTCATAACAATTGATGCTTCTATTTCCTTTGGACACTAGTTAAGCATTTCCAAATTATTAGAGAGAGTTAATCATTAGTTTTTTTTGTTTAAATGGCCAAACTATTGAAATTTTCAATCTATAAAACAAACTGCATAAAAATATGCGGTCCTTGACATGGAAATAATGATGGGCTATAAACTATTGCAATGTTTAACATCTTTTCATAATTAACCACAACTAAAAACGCGAGAGTCAACACATATTATAAATCATTATAGTAATTTATTAAACAAGGGTAAAATGGACCTAACATGAAACAAGTGATCAATGAGAAGTTGTTATTACAAGATGCATGTACGAGTCCAAGTTTGTTTTCCAAAAAATACAACATATCAAGAAAAAATAACACTTTCAAAGCATTTCTCATTTGAAAATTCTCCAAATACTGCACCTCCTATGTAAACTTCCCTTTCCATACAAACTTAGGAACTACACTAGCAAGAATGGAAATTTAGTTCAACAAATTGAACTTTACAAGAAAGAAAGTTCACCTAAAGCAAATGAAGGTGGTAAAACCCGTTTCCTTTGAAATAGAAAATATAGCTAGATTGCAAAGTTAGAGAAGATAACTTTAACAATTTTCATCAAGGAAAAATAAAGAAGCCAGAAGAATGAATTCAATAGCAAGAAGACTTTGGAAGACATCTGCAATCTATATTACTAGGATATTGTCAAAAGAAGTGAGGAAACTCACTAGAATAATTGAATGGATAATCATTATTGTCTCCATAATCTACAAGATTTTCCTATGAGAAACAAATGTAAGAAATAGCTCCAACCATTATATGCAAAGAATAAGTTGCTACTAAAGAATAATGGAATTTTACCATAAATAGACAAATGTAGAGTGCTTCAAAGGCTGCAGAGACTGTACTTCTCTAGATTCCAAGCTGTAGAAAGTTGATAATGCACATTGGACAGAGGTGTTTTCTACAAAGAAACTATTGTGTTGGTGGAAATTAGCTTAAATGTTGCCAATTGTTTCAGATAACACTATGGAATTCACTTACTATAAACCATCTGTCAAGGAAAATACAATCTCTATTTAGACGAACTATATTTTCTAATTTCATTGATTCAATCACTCTAGGTCATCCTCTTTGGTACCAGATTGCATAATCTACAACACCAGTTTCTAATGAACTTTATCGAGGACTTAGCAGATTTGGGAGAAGAGAATATTACTGCAAACACATTAATAGGCATATTGATATGGAAATTAACATCATAACAAATGCACCTCTACATGCAAGCCACCTCCATTTGCAAATCAACAAATTGTTGAGTTCTCCTCTGCCACTTATTAGACTGAACTATTGATAATATATGATCGTGAGGGAGATATGATTTTTGCAGAGACTAACCATGAGACGATTATTGTACTCCAGAAAATCTCCGACCCAAATGAGTCATCCAAAGAAAAGACGACAGTGAGAATGGCTCCATGACCACCTATGTAAAAATATAGTAAGCTTTCTATGGCATGGATTCAATCTTGTTGGAACATAATTCCCATCTAGACCTTGGTTAATAATCCTTGCATAAGGTTCCAAGATTTTTATGTAAGTTTTTCCATGGTTTGGCTTCAATAGTGCCCAGTCTAGAGGGTTTGTCCACATATTAGACTATTGGTTTGCCATAATAGCCAATTTTGTCCACAAGTGTTCCCATTTCCTTATTTTGTGGAGTCAAAGGAACCCTATTTAATGCATTTAATGAGGTAGGTTCACCACTTCCCTGTTATGGGATAAGGTTGGACCAAGGGCGCTAAAGCACTAGATTTGGTCAAATTGTTCATTAATGGCCACTACCAAATCCCTAAACCACCTAATTTTCCCTCATAATGATTCCATCCACATTAATTGACTTTCCTAACTTCCTCATGGTCCTCATAGGTTCATTGGACCTCATTATGGCCCAATACAGGAGTTACACTCGGTACAATGTCATAGATTGGGGGAATTACTCCACTAAGACTAGCATTAATGTGAGCTACTCAACTACCTCCAAATGCTCATGGATTTATCTATTGAGATGAATTATATATTGCACACACCTTACTGAATAATAGAGAAGTTCATTTTACATCAATTGTGTTCTATCTCATGTATTTATGTTTCAATGTTTCTTCTATTTTCTACTAAACTATGTGTAAATTCTTTGCGAGGACTAGTTTGTTTCTAGATCTTGGCTTATAAAATTATTGCATGGCATCAAGGCCATAGAAATTTCACATGGTATCAGAGCCTACGTGAGTTGAGCATAGTTGCTTCCAGTAATGCAACAAAAGCAGTGGAGCAACCACATAAATCCTTGGGGAAATTTCCTTGAAGCCATTGGAGAAATCCTTTGGAGTCTACCCAGGTGTGATACGCTCCCAAATTTGCCTATTGTCGAAGTAAGGATCTCATATTGATCCAAATAGTCTTCCAGTATAATTTTTCAGAGTTTTTTTTGCAGTTACAACAACTTCTACATGGATTCGAAAGTTCCTCTTCTTACTCCATTCAATTATGCTAAATGGAAGCCTAAAATGTGTGCATATTTGAGGATACAATGTCTCTATGATGTGTCCATTAGTGCTGAGAGCGAACCAAATTCTTATGAAGAGAAAAATGATTGGATAAATGACTATGACAGAGGATTTGGAGCAATATGTCTAGCAATATCTCCAAGCATGCGCTACCTCATTGATATTGTTGAATACCCAAAGGATCTCTGGACCAATTTGGATAGAGATTTTGGAAATCATGATGAGGAAGATTCTAGACATATGGATAATGAACCTAGCACCTCCTCACATGATCTACAATCTAATTTCTCAGCCTCAAGCATCTCTTTTGAAGTTGTGCAAGTTGAAGAAGAAAATATGGCAAAAATTTCAATTCAAGTTCAAAATAGTGAAAGTCTCCTTGAAGTGACTCCTTCTCTTATTTCTCTAGAAGTTCATGAGAAATCTGATTTCTCATATTCACATGTATCTGATCCAAGAGAATCCATTCAATATTCCTTTGTTGAATAATAACTCTCTCTCCACTCATTGTTCTCCAATAATTCTTCAAATGCTGATTTTGAGGATGACAAGCTAGTTGTTGAAGATCCTTTGCATACTTCACTAGTTGATGGTGCAAAATTTCTGATCTTTTGGATGATTTGAAGGTTACATCAAGATGTGAGATATCTGCAAATGCACTCACCAATTGTGATCCAAATATTTCTACCGATTCCTCTATGGTGACTAACGCATTTCCTCACAATTCTACAGAAGAAGGAGACATTGCCATTGTCTTGGCATGCATTGAACTCTTGCTCCTCTCATTTGGACCTGATCCAGTGATCATACCTATTTTGGATATGATTTTAGTTCAGATTTCAAGTCCAAAGATCGTTTGGAACTATTTTTCATCATTCTTGGAGCTACCATAATAGTTTTTGGTTCAAAGTTTCAAGAAATTTCAGTTTTGCTTGATGATGATTTCACCTCTCTTGGTTCAATTTTTTTGGCTCAAGCACCTCAATACTCATTTGGACCTGATTTCAGGTCTGAAGTTCAAGTCTAATGGGTAGCCACTTATGCTCTCACATCAGTGTATTGCAGTTGTTCTACATGGCTCCATTGTCCATCATGCAGTTTTTCATGTTCTCAATCTAGTTGAGCAACATCCACTTATTCCCAAGAAAAAGGTTCCTCAAGACATATGATCAAGTTCACACCTACTTGAGTTTTGGAGTATTTTAGTTGATTTTTGGTGTATTTCATGTCCATTTTAGTGGGAATATTTTCCCCAAGTGGGTTTTCCTCTTTCCTCAGTTCATATGGATGAATAATGTAAAGGGCGACCATAAGCCTTTGTTGCTTGGGCCCTCATAATAATTTTCATTTCTCACAACCATTTTGGCTTAAGGGGGGGTGTTGGAACATAATTCCCATCTAGAAATTGGTTAATAATCATTGCATAAGGTTCCAAGAGTTTAATGTACAAGTTGTTCCATGGTTTGGCTTCAATAGTGCCTAGTCTAGGGGGTTTGTCCGCATATTAGACTAGTCGTTTTCCATAATAGCCAAGTTTGTACACAAGTGTACCCATTTCCTTATTCTAGGGAGTCAAAGGCACCCTATTTAATGCATTTAATGAGGCATGAGCACCACTTCCTTGTTTTCTAGGATAAGGTTGGACTAAGCGCACTAATGCACTAGATTTGGTCAAATTGTTCATTAATGGCCACTACCAAAGCCCTGAACCACCTAATTCTCCATCATAATGATTCCATCCACATTAATTGACTTTCCTAACTTCCTCATGGTCCTCATAGATTCATTGGACCTCATTATGGCCCAATACAGGAGTTACACTAGGCACAATGTCATAGATTGGGGGAATTACTCCACTAAGCCTGACATTAATGTGAGCTACTCAACTTCCTCCTAAGGCTCACAAAATTCTCTCTTGAGATGCATTATATATTGTACACATATTACTAAATAATAGAGAAGTGGATTTTACATCAAATGTGTTCTACCTCATGTATTTATATTTCAATGTTTCTTCTATTTTCTGCTAAACTCTGTGTAAATTCTTTGTGAGGACTAGTTTGTTTCTATATCTTGGATTGTAAAATTATTGCATGGCATTAAGGCCATATAAATTTTACAGATCTAACTATCCATTGCGGTTGGTTACAACGTTTCTGTCGAGTATAGGCATTATGGGGAAGAAAATGGGAATGAGGCTAAATATAAGTGTATTTTGCACTCAAATGTTAGACCAGGATTGCTTTTAACTATTTGACTCGA
Organism: Larix kaempferi; assembly: GCA_027924585.1. Taxonomy (NCBI): domain Eukaryota; kingdom Viridiplantae; phylum Streptophyta; class Pinopsida; order Pinales; family Pinaceae; genus Larix; species Larix kaempferi. The sequence goes on from BSBM01000966.1 coordinate 3,436,283, forward strand.
CGACCAGAGGGACTAGAAGGTTGATCCTCTGTACTTCACGTGCTAACTATATGTGTATGATATTCTCAAATGTCTGATCAAGCTTGCATTTGGCCATTTGACCCGGTGACCAAGAAGATTGGAATGGCTGACAACTTGTAGCGGATGTGGAGAATTGTTCACTCTTTATCGATATGACATTGCTCAAAACAAGAGAAAGTAATATTAGGTGTCAGATATCAAGGAAATATTGGCCATATTGGAGAGTTGAGAGGTATATTTGAGGAGTAATGGAGTCCAAAACGGAGTTGTATGAGATCATGGAACAAATTGGCCACAGGGAATTCGATGCAACGATTATTGGTAAATGGTAAAGCGTCGACACTTGGAGGAGGCTTAAATGGTAAAGCGTTGATGCACTAAGTGGAAGATTAATACTTAATGAACCGACCTTGCCTTGCAAGGTGTCGACACAACGAAGGGTTAATAAGTAATACACCGATGCACAACTTTTCCCTTTCTTTCACCTTGTTGGAGTTTTAGTTACTAAGGAGTTGATACAACTGAGAGTTAATAAGTAATATGCCAACACCCTTTAGGGTCTCAAAAACTATTAGCCCAATCACATTTCACTAATTTTAAAATTAAGTGAACAAATATCCCATTTTTTACACATGGCCGAGGTTACAAATATAAGCAATAATTAATAATCCCATTATTCCATGGTAACACTTTCAAACCCCATGAAATGGTCAGTTACATGCTTTCAAGGGATAGAGTAAGATCGTTTTCCAAAATTTAACCTAAAGAAAACATATGAATTGGATTAAAGTCCAAAGGTTGGAGTGGACACTTAAAATTGAATCAGATTGGAAAAGCCATAATTACCATCATGTTGAAATTTAAGTTAAATATTTTTAGGTTTGTAGCTGGAAATTATATATGATAAAAGTAACCAAATATGTTAGGTATCATATTTAATAAAATTGATTTAATGTGTTGGGCATCGTATTGGATATTTGTAACATTTCTTCAAACGAAATAATAACAGGTTTCAAATTTGTAGCAATTTTTTTTTAAATTTTAAATATACATAGGAAAGAGGAAGACGTATCATATTTAATAAATTGATTTAATATGTTCACAAAAATATTTTATTATTATTATTTTAAATGTGCATTGGGGAAGGAGAAAACATACCAAAATAAAAAAGAAGTGTCAGATCTTCTTAAAATGCATTCCTTTTATGTCCATTTGCATCACATCTTGAACAACAATAACTGTTATAATAAATCACAAACCCGATTCTCACTAATAGCTAGGTAGAATGAATCTAAAAATTAAATTGATGTCCTCAATACAACTAGGTAGAATGAATACAGCTAAGCACAATGTATGCATCGTTTAAATAAATACTTAAATGGGATCCAAAGATAGTGTTCAACAACATTAGAAGAAACCATGTCATATTTAAATTTTAAATTAGATCCACCTAATCTTGAATGATAGCCATGAAATGTGTCGACCTATATGAAAAAACATGGTTTTATGTAAAATTAATATCATACCACATAAACACATTTTAAGAGAGGTGTCGAAGTTAAACTATTTTTTCCTTTCAATCATAGAAAAATCAGAATATTATCTGGGAATAGTTTTTATCATTTCAAGGACGAATTGAGCTCCAATTTTCATTGCCTTATTTTAATGCACCCCACCTCAACAACATCAAAACAAATAGTGTCAGATATATTTAAATTTTAAACTAGATCCACCTAATCCTAAATGATAGACTTGAAATTGGGTTGACCAATCTAAAAAGCATGGTTGCATGTAAAATTAATATCAGAAGACATAAAGAGATGTTAAATTAATCCTGAATGATATCCATGACATGGGTTAACCTATCTAAAGAACATGGCTGCATAGAAGACATAAAGACATTTTAAGAGAGGTGCCAATAATTTTTCTTTCCAACAAAAAAATCATCAAAAAAAATCATCTACAATAAATGACTATTAAAAATGATAAATTTGTTACGAAAAAAATGACTAAAATTCGCATATAAACGACTATTAGTAGCTAATTTCCACTATCTTATAGCTCGACTAACTTAGTCGTATTTATTTTAGTCATTAATAGTTGTCTTATTTAGTCATATATTTGGTCATTGATTTAGTCATTAATTGCCACAATTAATGACTAAATCAATGACCAAATTAATGATTAAATCAATGATCAAATAAATGACTAAATAAGACAACTATTAATGACTAAAATAAATACGACTAAGTTATTCCAGCTATAAGATAGTGGAAATTAACTACTATTAGTCGCCAACTAAAAAATAGTAGTTTATATGTGAATTTTAGTCATTTTTTTAGTCATTAATTTCTTATTTTGTACTAGTGAACATAATTTATATTCATTATTATTATTGTATAAAAAACTAGGTTGATGAATGTTTACTTCATGAATAATAGATTAATGTGCAAGAAATTTCTTACCTATAAAGTTATTTAATGACATTGATGTTAGTAATGCCTCCATTATTTATTAATAATAACTATTTTAACAATAGAAACAATTATGAGTTATAACAGCAACAATGCAGTATACTATGATTTTTTCAAATACAAGAAGAAACTTAGAGGGAAAACTGATTGAACTAGTTATTGAAAGTGTTCACTATTTTACTCGTGAAGTGTTTGAACTTGTTAAATTGAAAAGAGCATACTAATATTCCTCAAAATCTTGGATTCCTTACAATATTTGTATTATTATTAATATTTACATTTCTATATTAAAACAAAGTTCATCAAGATTCCACTCATGAATAATAAATTGTGTAAGAAATTTCTTACATATAAAATTATTTAATGACATATTGATATTGTGTTTGTGACTATTATTAGCCATTGTAATAATGAAAGTAAGTGTTACTACTTTGCGTGTGACGAGTATAAAAAATTATTATACTGGTATAATGTTGGCATCACTTTAAAGTTTACAAGAGAAAATAGTTTAGAAGTCTATTTGTGTTGTTTAATGATGAAAATCAAATAATTATGAATTAGAGAACAATATAGTAGTACAATTCAATTTATATGAAATATAATAAGGAATATTAGGGAAAACTCACTTCAAACCTTATTGCAAGTGCCTTGGATTTATTCATAGACCACATCTAAAAGATGTTTTTTTTAAGTGCATTATTGAATTTGATTATGAATCTTTGATATTGTGAAAGGTTATGTTGATATAAACAAAACATTGAAAAGTTAAATATTGAGTGGTGTTATGTATTCCGCATAAAGAAATGCCACGTGAATTATAATCCCAAACAATGGCACAATTTTCTATCATATGCCCTATGGGAAGACATGACTACATCAAAAATTGCCATCGGGGTTACACCTTTTCAGTTGGTCTACGGACAAGAAGATGTAATGCCCATAGAGCTTCAACTCTCTTCCCTACGATTGGCCTTTAAAGTAGAAGAGTTCTAGGAAGGTGATCTTGTTGATAGGTTCCACACATTACTTGCTCTTGAAGAACAAAGAAACAATGCCCTAAACCAAATTCAAAAGAGACAATCAACTGCAAAAAAATATTTTGACAAGAAGACCAAAGATGTCATTTTTAAAGTGGGACAAGAAGTTCTATTATGGTACTCAATGCATGCTAACAAAGCTAAGAACACTAAGTTTCAAAAGTTGTGGATAGGACCTTACGAAATTGCAGAAGTTTTAAGGGACAACTCTTATCTTGTACGAGATCATGAAAACAGGGTATTGACCTATTCTGTGAATGACTCATAGCTTAAGCATTATATTGACCCCTATTTGGGGGAAGTGTAGGCCTGATTCCTCTCTGCTCAAACTTTTATCAAATTTTGGTTTTCTTTCGTTGACTTTTGTTTTCTTTTGGTTGTTTATCATTCTATTTTATGTTTCTTATTTCATTTTCATTTGGTCAGTTTGTTTTACAGTCTTTAGTTTTTCCTTAGATAAGTATTCCAAGATGAATTTGATGTCTATGATTACATAAAATCTTTCAATAAATATCTTATTGCAGCTGTGCACGATGGTGGCTTGAGGTCAAAGAAGGTAATAGCTAGACTTTATTTTCAATATTTTTGAATTTTACAAATCATATGACCTTGTAAAGGAAATACATGAAGAACTAACATCTACAAGATTATTTTTGAAAAAGTCACTCTCTACTTGAACCTTTGTGTGGAACAAACGTGATAGGGAGTGTTTGATGTGTGCTTAATTTTTGGTAAGGGGGTACTGGGTAATTGTTTTTGAAAATTGATCCGTGAAACTAGAGTTCTGGGCCCAATACAGTCACCCGTATTGCCCCGTGGAGTCTCCATTTTGTTTATACAATTTTGTGAAGTGTCTCTTCCCTAAACGAAGAGTACAAAATCTTCTGGTTGTTAAATTACAGTCAGAACTTTAAAGAAATTCAAGTTTAATTAGATTTTCATGCATAGATTATCAAATTGATTATACATAAATGAATACAATCACAAAACTAGAGATTTCACACACAGAATCGATAATTCCATGCTTTTAATCACAGGTCATGATAATGCATACCCAAATCTATTCTATTCATTATTTTCTTCCTCTCTTTTACATTCTTCGACTGAATTTTACATTCACTGGTCTCCAATTGACCACCGGGTCGACACACACTCTCCTTCTCTCCAAAAATTGCACTCATATAAGGATCAAATCTATTTTATTTTGATCTCCGCCTACTAAGAAGATAAAAATGAATCATTTCCTCTCCCCGAACTATCTCATCAAAAACGTCCACAATTTAAACTTTTTACAAATAAAAATATTTAAAATGTTTTTTCCTTAGCATGTGATCATTCTGCCACATCGCTAGGCTCTTGATCTGACTTTGATGACTCTTCATATTTAGGTGCTTCCCTAATGCACCTGCATCAGTGTCCCTCATCCCCTCCCTCCCATAACCTCTCTCCACCTTCTATATACCTCCCTCACTATCCTTATCTCCATCACTCTCTCTATATCGCTCATCCCTCCCCCTCCTCTCTCTCTCTCTATGTGTGTGTGTGTGTGTGAGTGTCCCTCCCCCCCCACTCTCTCTCTCTCTATCTATCTATATATCTATGTGTGACAGTGTGTGTGTGTCCCTCCCCCTCTCTCTCACAACCTCCCTCTATCTCACTCTCTCTCTCTCTCCACCTCCTCTTTAACTCCCTCCTTATCCCTCCCTCTATCACTCTCTACCTCCATTCTCCCTTAATCACTATCCCTCCATTCCTTTATACCTCCCCTCTCCCTCTCTCTCTCTCACCTTATATCTCTCCCTCCCAGTATCTTTTCCTCAATTTGTCCCCATATCTTCTTCACTCCCTCTACCTCCATTCCTATTTGTCGCTTTCTCTCTCTCACTCCATCTTCGTCCATCCCATTCCATTGATCCCTCCTTCTCTCTCTCTCTCTCACACACACACAACCTCCCACTTTCTATGTCGCTCGACCCTCCCCATAGTCTCTCTCTCCCCAACCATCTCTCTCTCTCTCTCTCTCAAACCCATTCCCTCGATCCATCTATATCTCCACCTTTCTCCCTCCATCCTTCAGACCACTTTCTCTCTCTCCCTCTCCCACTGTCTCTCTCTCTCTCTCTCTCTCTCTCTCCTCCCCTTTATCTTACCTTCTATCCCATCCCTTGTGTTATCTTTCTCTCAAACTATCCCCATATCTCCATTACTCCTTCTTCCTCCCTAACTTTATGTCCCTCCCCCCAGTCTCATATTTTCTCTCTCACCCATCCGTCTCTCTCTCTCCATCACCACCACTCCCTACATGTCTCCCAACCACATCTTTTTTCCCTCATGTCCTATCTCTTTCTCTTATTCTATCCCCATCTATTTTTCAATCCCTCTAAATCCATCCCTCCCCATTGTCCCTCTCCCTCCCTCGCTCTATTTCCACCCCCCTCGTATTCTCTCTCTCTCTCTCTCTCTCTCTCTCTCTCTGTATATATATATATATATATATATATATATCCCTCACACACACACACACACATGCATCCTCCTTAACTCCATCCTTACTCCCTCACTCTTTCTCCCACAATATCCCCCACTCTCCCACTTTCTCCACATCTCTCTCTCTAGATTGCTTCCTCTTTGTTAGAAAAATAGGATCGCAGAGCAATAACAATAAATAGAAATACAAATATAATCACAGAAACACATTACAAGAGAGACACCAATATTCGTGGTTCACCCAAGATGGGCTACGTCCACACTGAAATCTCCAGTCCTTATTATTATACCATATAGAAAAGTGAAGGGATACAACCTGCAACACAGCCGCTACACTTCCTCTTCACTGTCTCACAGTCTCTCTTTACGATATCAAATATATTTACAATGCATAATACCTAATACATCAACCCTAGCCATATTACAATGTCTTTCTTTTATAGGGGAAATACAATGGGAAAATACCACAAGATACCCAAAACCATGGGCCCACTGTTGGAGAAAACAACCTCGAACCCCAAAGTGGGGGAACAAGTGTACAGTCCTTTTGCATATCAAAGAAAGATGGGGTACACGGCTGAGACAATATCATCTATGAGACTGGAAGATCTGGCTCCACAACCAACACTCTTCCTACCTCCATTTATGTCCCTTACCATTCCTACCTCTCATCCTTGCTTCCTCCATATTTCTCTATAATACTATCTCTCACACTCTCTCTACATAATTACCTATCTCTCTATTATACTCCCTTCCTCTATGATTTCATCTCATCCCTTCTCCCCAACTCCCTACCTCATTACGACCCATATTCTCTCTTTCACCCCATCTCATTCCCCTCACTTCAATTTCCCCCTCCTCCTACCTCTCTATTCTAACATGCCCTATTCCTCCTCTAATTCTCCTCATCCACCTTTCCATTCACCAATCCTCTCTCTCGTCAAACCATCATCCACTTCTTCTCTTCCCTCCACATTATACCCCCTTGTCACTCAAGTCGCACTTACTACTTCTAACCCTATACCTCTTAAGCACCTCTTATCCTCCTAATAGTGCTCTCAATCCCCACTCTCCTTCACCCCTGTAACCCATCATCTTCCCATTCCCTTCATCTCTACCCACTTAAGCTTCCAACATCCTTCTAGACCCTTGAACCTTCCCCACCCCCTCTCAACTATTAAGCATAAATTTTATGTCTTGCAAATCGCTAGCACATTTTTTCTCTCCATAACGTGCATGCATATAGTTCTACATAAAACACATGTGTTTTGTAGTTCTATAACTCTATTGCGTTTTGAAATTATATAAGCATGGAAACTCTAATTTGAATTTAAACATAAAACACTCTCATTTTGTAGCGCCTAAACCAAGCCACTTCACTTGCTCGCATGTCAACCATAGTCTTATGTGTATGGTTTGGGGTTTGCTTCAGTTTTACCAAAGCTGTGCTATGATATATGATTAACAATAACTAATTGTGCATTTCTTCCACTTTCTGAAGAAGCCTATGTTTACCCACTCATTACAGTATGCTACACACAATCATTTTTTGTGAAATCTTAAGCATAGATAACATTTTTTCTGCAGATTCCAAATATGTAGCTTTTATTTTAAAATATTAATTTTTCCTTCTTCTTTTTTTCAATTTCTATTGTGTCTTAACTCCTTAACTCAAAAAACACAATGTTAGTGTTTCTTCCATAACCTTTTCAATTCTTTATCATTTAAAAAAAAATTGTATGGTGCACTATAGACAAGTTAACCTCTACGTTCTATCAAAAACCTATTTTATGATTATTACATTAAGACCTTCAAAGGATGCACCCACAAAAAGCGTACTATTTTTTACGCTTGATCACTTAGATAAATATAAATATGTTTTTAAATTACTAATTTTATTTTGGAAAACCAGTGTCGCACTAGTGTTATATGTTCTCTACATGCTTGCAAATTTTTGTAGTTTGATTCCATCATTTAAGCACTCAAAGGCTACACCAACAAAAACATATACCTTATTATTTGCAAAAAAAATAAAATGTCACTATTAGAAAAGATCAAATTTGAGATAATTATGATCATTTTCATTAGATAAAAGTTATATATTCGAAAGGTGATTCAAGCTCCTACATTTCATCTTTTATACTCGTTTAGTAATATTTATTCAATAAGTATCTCAAAAAATCCAGATAAGGTTAATGATGAATGTTTTTTCAGTTTTCTATTGCATCTAATGCGTCAAAAGAGACCCTCATTAGCTTGCACCAACCCACTACAAAACTGACCAATAAGAACAACAAATAAATGACTAAAATTCTTTAGTCATAAATTTAGTAGCATTATATATGGCTGCCAATAAATGACGCATATTCACGTGACTAAACTTAGTCATTTGTTAAATTTTGAGCATTAATTCACAATACTCTAGGATCTTCACTGAGAGAATAACATATACAGTATATCAATGCATAATAATCACAATAAGCATGACAAGCATCACAAGAATCAAAAGCATGAGAGATAAGAGACACAGAGTTTCCATGGGGAAAACCCTAAGGTGAAAAACCCCACAACTTCCTCAGAGATAGAGAAAAAAATGGCTTAACCAAAGTACAACCAAAATACACTTGAGATTATCTCCTAGTAGCAGATGATCCTCTTCCTCACTAGTGCACCACTTTTTAAGTGAGAGAAGTGTGACTTTCCGAATGATCAAAATAGAGATCTCCTGATCTCTATTTATACTAACCTATTTTTCCAGTGACCTTATGGGGCCGACTTGTCTAGCTAGGTATATCCACAATATAATATATATATTTCAGGGCCTACCCCACACATGGTGGTCTAATAACCCATTGGAAAGTACACACACTTGCGACACTTGTCAATCCACATGACGACACTTCCTTATAGAGGAATAACACATCTCTAATAAGGGTACAATAAATATATATGAAATACATAGATGAAATACATTCCGAAGTTACATATACATCAACACTCCCTCTTAACTAGGAAGGTATTTCTCGACACAGTTCTGCTAGACAAGTCTTCTTCCCGGGATCATCATCATCGATGCATCGTCATCATCATCATCACTGCTGCTGCTATCTCAACCAATATCTAACTCTACTCATCATAGGAAGTTCTACAGAGCCAGTCCTTTTTCATACTGTATGTAGGCCCACCACCTGCAGGTCTTCATCGTCACTAGCCATACTGTGGAATCCTCAAGACTTATTACGTGCGTCACAAAACTTGGCTGCAGCATCCCAGGCTATTATGAGCACACATCTCTACTTGTCAAATCTCCCAGGAGCACATTACATGTGAACCATCACAAAACCTGGCTGAAGCATCCCAGGCTATTACAAGCACACAGATCTACCTATCGGATCTCCCAGGAGCACATTACATGTGATCTCACCACAAAACCTGGCTGAAGCATCTGAGGCCTTTTTCTTCCTGTCTAGATCTCCCAAGAGCAAATTACATGTGGTCCACCACAAAACCTGGCTGAAGCATCTGAGGCCTTTTTCATCCTGTCCAGATCTCCCAGGAGCAAATTACATGTGGTCATGGCAAAACCTGGTTGAAGCATCTGAGACCTTTTTCATCCTGTCCAGATCTCCCAAGAGAAAATTACATGCCATAGGACAAAACCTCGCAAGACCATCTCAAGATGTTACGGGTGCACAACTTTGACCTGAAGATCTCCCAGGGCACAAATTACATGTCCTCCCAGAGCAATGTCTCGAAAGAGCATCCCATGTTGTTATGGGCATGCAACTCCGACCTATAGGATCTCCCAGACATGCTCATCTGCACAACTTGATCCAAGGCCACAAAGTATCATCTGATACTCACCATACATCATCCTGATGTACACATGATCATCCTGATCATCATCACTGCAAAATCCTGCTGCATGTCATCTGGAGAAGCTCGTCATCCACGATCACCCTGATCATACAATGCATCCATCTGATGCACACCAAGTATCTACCTGATACATATCATCATATACAGTGTATCCACCTGATACGTAGATACATGATCCACACAATGTATACATCAACATACATGATCTACCTAATCATACCTGATCATACAATGTATCCACCTGATACATATACAGATACATGGTCCAAGCATCCAACATGATGCATATACAAAATACATACAAATGATCCAACCGATCATATCCAGCATCCAACATGATGCGTACATACATATAAATGATCCAACTGATCATATCCAGCATCCAACATGATTTGTACATACATATAAATGATCCAACTGATCATATCCAGCATCCAACATGATGCATACATACATACATATAAATGATCCAACTGATCATACAAAGCAGAAACTAGAACATCATCATGATGCTCATCATCTAGCGCTTACATCCACAGCCATGTGAAGGATCCTCCTTCCAACATGCTTGGAATGGCTTCAGCAAATGTGTCCATCACTTCTTCCTCGAAGTGTCGTCAATCTGAAGAACACCAAGCCTCTCCCTGAAGTACTCAAACTTCACCCTGGCTAGTGGCTTCGTCAGCACATCTGCAATCTGCTCGTCCGTCGCAACATATAGGATCTTCACAACTCCTCTCTGCACCATATCCCTGATATAGTGATATTTGATCTCTATTAGTTTCGACCTATCATGAAACAGTAGATTCTCAAACAGCTTCACACAACTCTGGTTATCGCAGAAGATACCAGTAGCATCCAATGGGAGATCAAATAATTCAGACAGTAGCTTTCGTAGCCATACTTCCTTACAACTAGCTGAATAGGCTGCAACATACTCTTCCTCAGCTGTACTCAGTGCTACGCAGGACTGCTTCCTGCTAAACCAAGAGATCACACCTGATGCCATACTGAAGTAGCACCCAGATGTGCTCTTCCTATCTACAGCACTACCAGCCCAATCTGAATCAACATAACCTTGCAGGTTAAACTTTTGATTCGCTTCATACTTGAGCCCAAAATCCATTGTACCCTTGAGGTACCTCAGAACATGCTTTACAACAACCAGGTGAACACTCAGATCCGTCAGGAACTAGCTCAATGTGTTCACAGCAAAGCAAATATTTGGTCTTGTGTTTTTCAGGTACATCAAGGACCCAATCATCTGACGATACATAGAGACATCAACCGGCTCAGATGAGGCATCACATAGAAGCTTAAGGTTCGATGCCATGGGTGTGGCCATGGCCTTGCAATCCATCATCCCGAATCTCTTCAAAATATCTACTGTGTACTTCCCTTGACCAAGGAAGATCCCACCTATATTCTGCCACACCTCCATACCTAGAAAATAATGCATCATTCCCAAATCTTTCATATCAAACTCAGCAGCAAGCTTCCTCTTAGTATCTGCAATCAATCTGTCATCTCCTGTTAGAAATAAGTCATCCACATACAGGAGTAGAATCACAGGATTTCCTTCCTCAACCTTGCAGTAAAGGTTGGAATCCGCTTTACTCTTGGTAAAGCCCAAACTAGATAGGAAATTGTCCATCCTACCATACCAAGTTCTAGGAGCTTGTTTCAAGCCGTACAAGGATTTCTTCAATATGCACACATATGACTCCCTGTCATGTATTTCAAAACTGAGTGGCTGCTCCACATATACTTCTTATTCAACTACACCATTCAAGAAAGCAGTCTTGACATCCATCTAGTGTATTTTCCATTTCATTGCTGCAGCCAGGGAAAGTACTGTTATGATGGACGTATACCTAGCTACAGGTGCAAAGGTTTCTTCATAATCTATTCCCTCTTTCTGAGAGAAGCCACGAGCTACGAATCTTGCCTTGTGTTTCTCTACACTGCCATCTATAGCATGCTTGATTTTGTAGATCCATTTGGAAGTCACAACAGACTTCTCCTTAGGTCTTGGGACAACATCCCAAACATCATTTTTCATTATTGATTGGTATTCCTCAACCATGGCATCCTTCCATTCTTTCTTTTCCGTTGCTTCTTCATAACTGGAAGGTTATTTGTTCATAATGTCATAGAGTAAAGCAACATAGCTGGTATGTGATCTGGTTCTCTTCTTTTCTCTATGTTCTTCTTCTGGAATGCCAAATCTTTCTGCATCTTGAATGAGCTCTCTAGCCCATGCAGGTTTCCTCTTGTGAGAGTTATCCTCACGGGGTGGATCTATAGGTTCTTGAGGATCTTCAAACTCACGAACAACTTTTGGAATTGCTTCAGTCATGGTAGTGTCTTGAAATCTAGTTTCTTTAGGTTCTTCATAAACTTCAATAGGTGCCTTCCTTGATATGATGAATGCTTAGTTTTCATCAAATGTCACATCCCTGCTGGCATCAATCTTCTTGAACCCTGGAAAGTATATTCTGTAAGCCTTCGAGCTTTCACTGTAACCCACAAAGATACCCTTCTTTCTTGAAGGATCTAGTTTGGTCCTCTTTTCCTTTGGGACATGAGTGAATACTAGACAACCAAATATTCTGAGATGGATGACTTCAGGTTTCTTACCAAAAAAGACTTCTTCTGGTGTCTTGTTGTCCAATATCTTGTGGGGTGTTCTGTTCTGCACATATACAGTTGTTCTAGCTGCTTCTGCCCATAGATGCATAGGTAGATCCTGGTCATGTAGCATTTCTCTTGCTGCTTCCATGATTGTTCTTTTCTTCCTTTCTGCAACTCCATTCTATTGTGGATTTTAAGGAGCAGTCAACTCCCTCTTAATCCCTGAATCACTGCAAAGCTTCTTGAAGTCACCTAAGGTGAATTCTCCACCATTGTCGGATCTGAATGTTTTGATCTTCTTGTCAGTTTGGTTCTCCATCAAGGTTTTGAATTCCTTGAACTTATCAAGTACCTCATCTTTGTTCTTCAAGAAGTAGACCCAAGTCTTCTTGGAGAAGTCATCAATAAATGAGACATAGTAAACATACCCACTTAGAGAACTGGATGACATAGGACCACATACATCTGAGTGGATGATTTCCAAGATATCTTTTTCCTTGCTTTCACTGCTTGGAAATGCCTTCTTAATGTTCTTTCCTCTTGCACATCCTTTGCAAACACCTTCATGTTTGGTCTTGATTTCAGGAAGACCTTCTACAGCCTTACTTGCAATTGGTAATGCCCTGTAGTGCATATGTGCAAGTCTTCTATGCCAAAGTTCACTTGGCTCCATGGAGTCATGTACCATGGCATGTTCAGGTTGTCCCTTCAATTTATACAATCCTCCCTCTTGCTCTCCAATCACTACTGCATCATCAATAGTTTTACCTTTTGGCCACATTAGGACTTGGCCATCCACAAATGAAACCATCATACCTTTTGCATCCAATTTGGATATGGAGAGTAGATTCTTCTTGAGCCCAAGTACATACAAAACATCTTTCATCTTCAAAGACTTCCCAGAGTCTAGGTTGTAGGAGGCCTCACCACTTCCTTTGATAGGGTATTGGTAGTCATCCCCAAGTTTCACCTTATGGGGTGACTCATGTTCAGATAGGTTAGCAAAGGATTCTTTAAACCCAGTCATGTGTTTTGAAGCCCCACTGTCAATTAACCAATCATTACAACCATGGGAGATAGTACCTGTGAGAGCAGAGATTAGAACATACTCTTCTTCGCTTGATGAGTTATCATCATCACTTTCTGCTCTAGCCTTCTTCTTGGGTGGTTCATCATCCTCGGCAACATGAGCATGAAACCTTCTTTTGATGCCCTTCTTCTTCTTGTTGAAGTTGTTGTTGTCCATCTTGTTCTTGGGACAATTTATTGCAATATGTCCTTTTTCATTATAGGTGAAGCATATTCTTCTTTCTTTGAAGTGATGTGAAGATTTCTTGGAGTGAGATGGCTCTCTCTTGGACTTCCCTTTCTTGGTGTGAGCTATGAGAGCTTGATCTTCATTCCCCATCTTTTCTTCTCGTGCCACAAGCCTTGCTTCTTCTTGTGAGCATTCTTCCCGTAGTCTGCTGAAGGATATCAACTTCTTTCTTGCACAGATTCCTTGAATGAAGGAGTCCCATGACCTAGATAGGCCATTCAGAGTGGTCATGACAACTTCACCATTCTCCACCATTTCATCCACTGCTTCTAGTTGTTCCTTAATCTGGGAGACCCTTGAAAAATAAGATTGAATGGTTTCTCCATTCTGAAACTTTACTTCTTTCAATTGGTTCCGCAGGGTCATCTTCTGATTTATGTTCTTCCCTTCAAATAGCTTGGTCAAAGAGTCAAACATCTCTTTGGGTGTCTTTAGAGAAGACACATGGGGTATGAGATGGTCTTTGATAGAATCAGCAATGATTCTCTTTGCCTTGACCAAGTTCTTCTTATGCAATGCATTAGCCTCTTCATCCTCTGGGATAGGGATGTCTTCTTTTATATATGAGTCCAACTCATTCTCTTCCAGGATTAACCCAATCCTATACTTCCAAGCTCGGAAGTTATCAGCCCCTTCAAGCTTATCCTAGAGATTGGTGTGGTGAGACATATTAAAGAGTACTTCAAATGGAAATGGAAAAGATTGAGGTCTTACCAATTGAAATGCTGAAAACTGGATCTGGTCCCGGATTAGGGTTTGTCAGAAAAACCCTAAAAATTCAAAATGTGAATTTCAACTTTCTGAAACGATAGAAAGATGCGCCTTGATGAGCTGATCAGCCTGGTGTATTCAGAATTTGAGATCAACAAAGCTTTACCCTTCAGATTTTCCTTTTTGTCCTCCCGGGTTCACTAGGGAGAGCCTTGAATTAGGGTTTGAGTTTCCCGGAGATCTACCCAGCCCAAAATCTTGATCCAAAGCTCTAAACTTTGATTTTTGAAAGGAGCTTCCATTTATGTCTTCAGGTTTCATAAATTCCTATTTTTATGGAAACCCTAATTTTTAGGGCCAAATCTGAAAATGCTCAGAATTGAATTATGATTTGACAGATAGATTCTCCTTGATGAGTAAAGTCAATCTACTATACTACTTTTCCAAAAACTGTGGAGAGAAACCCAATAAACAAGAAACTCAAGTTTCCATCATTGCAAGATGTCTTCTTCTCAGGTTAGCTCTGATACCATGTTAAATTTTGAGCATTAATTCACAATACTCTAGGATCTTCACTGAGAGAATAACATATATAGTATATCAATTCATAATAATCACAATAAGTATCACAAGCATCACAAGAATCAAAAGCATGAGAGACAAGAGACACGGAGTTTCCGTGGGGAAAACCCTCAGGAGAAAAACCCCACAACTTCCTCAGAGATAGAGAGAGAAATGTCTCAACCAAAGTACAACCAAAATACACTTGAGATAGTCTCCTAGTAGCAGATGATCCTCCTCCTCACTAGTGCGCCACTTTCTGAGTGAGAGAAGTGTGACTTTCCGAATGATCAAAATAGAGATCTCTCGATCTCTATTTATACTAACCTGTTTTCCCAGTGACCTTATGGGGCCGACTTGTCTAGCTACTTATATCCACAATATAATATATATATTTCAGGGCCGACCCCACACATTATGGTCTAATAACCCATCGGCAAGTACACACACTTGCGACACTTGTCAATCCACATGACAACACTTCCTTGTAGAGGAATAACACATCTCTAATAAGGGTACAATAAATATATATGAAATACATAGATGAAATACATTCCGAAGTTACATATACATCAACATCATTTATATGCAATTTTTAGTATTTTGTTTAGTAATTTATCTTTGTTTTCTACTAGTGTTAGGAGGCAGACATCGAGACTTGGGTAGATACTATTTAGAGCTACAACAACACCATTCTCAAAAATTTTCCCAACATACTTCACTGGTAAGAAAAATCAATGATTTATTCGTTAATGTTTCCATGGAGTCTGAGGCACAACCCAACATGGTTCCATTGGAGGAGAAGGTTGTCAAAGTATAGGATGTGATCATGAGGTTGCAAGAAGAAAAGATAGAAATTCAAGCGTAGCTAAAGTCGGTCCCCACCCCTTAGAAGATTGAGCTAGCACACAAGTTTGAAGAAGTTGAGTAGTTATTTAAAAAGGTCAAAGGCACAAAGCAAGCATATAAACATTTACAGGACTAATGAAATATAGTTTAACCTTGTGGAATCATATGCAGGATGTTCTTGAAATGCACACCAACGACGAACATATCTGCACATGGGAGTAATAGATCACAATGAAAAAGAATTCATTAGTAGAGTTCCCACCTCCTACGTTCAAGGAAGATATGACCCACATTTCAGGTGTCACTAGACAAATAGCTTCCACCAGAGCCAAGCAAAAAGTCTTGTTAAATATAGTGGTGGGGTCATAGGAACACGAAAAACAAAAATACTCAGGCCTAGTAGATGTTCACAGTATAGCGGGGGAAGTCATCAAACTTGGGGAAGAATTTAGACCTACTCTAGGCTTATATTCAAAGGAGGAAGTGGACAAGTTTTGCACATATCTTCAGAAAGTGATGACATCGTTCGAATAGGTTCATACAGAATATCAATGTTTTGTGGGATAATTCTACACCAAACTCCATTCAATAGCCTTAATTGAACCTTAAAGCTTGTAATTTTCTCAAGGAAAAGTCAAATCTTAGTGTTGGGGGCTTGTGGCATCAAGTTTAGCAATTAGGATAAGGCGCCAAGGATCAACATATGGACACAATCGACGTGTAGGATTTTTTGACCATGCATTGGAGTTTCATAATGCACGTCAGGATTTTGTCCTGCACACCGAGTTGCATGCCAGTCACACAGTGCGCCATCTTGGGGGAAGGAAACAAGGATTACAGATAGCTTTTCCTATATCAAAGGATTTTGTAATGGGAAAAGTGTTGGTTATGTCCCGGGATAGATGGTTTTACCCTGTGAGCTAACAGGTTTATTAGGATAAGCATGTAAGGCTTGAATGTAATGTATTGGTGTGTGCATTTTGATATATTTTGATATGCATGTGCAATGTTTATGAATGTTTAGAGTAGATATGTGGTAGCACCTATCCCATATTTTCGTACTATGTCTGTTTTAATTTATATATATGTGTGTACCTATTATTTTGATCTATCACATGAAAGGTTGCAAGTATGTAGGTCAAATCATATAGAAACTTTTGATATCCAAACAAGGAAACAAATACTTACATTGAGTATATTACCATAATCACATCAAGAAATGATTTCTTAGAGACGTGAGTGTCTCTTTTTTTTCTTGCATCGGCATTATGGAATATGTAAGACATGTAAATTAGAGTTAATCATAACATTATAAAGGATAACAAACATCTTATTGAATTAGTGATGATATTATTGAAACTTTTTAGTGCCTCTTCTTATAGAATGGATTGGCTTATTTGGAAATTTACAATTCAAACACATTTCTACTTTGGTTTTTTGTGTTTGTGAAGAAAATGAATGTACTCATAACTTTGTGGGAAACCACATAAAAAACACTTTATGGAAGAGTGCACTTAACAACCTAGACATTAATGTCCTTTATGACCTTGACCAAGTCACAAACATGACAACTAAATACATTTTACACCGTGTATAATCTTGAAAGCATCATGCCCTATTTCAAATGCCTAGATGCAAAGATGGATAATATTTGCAAGAATGTTTCAAAGGCATATATGTTCATTAAAAGTTTGTCCTATTCTATCCCTCGTAATGTGACACTCCTTTCCCTCTATCACTGACATTCCTTGACTTAAGAGAAGAGATGAGTTTATTACTTGACTCCAATACTTTTGGAAATGAGGTCAATGACACACCTATTTGAAAAGGGGATAACCAAGAGAGAAAAAAATTGTTACATAAACACACCAAGCAATGAAGCATTGAGGACATCAGTAAGGCCATTGATCATTGCATTTCGTAGTTATGTTGGAAATGGAAACGGGTGCAATAACCATGAAGCATTTGGGTGATATTTCAACTTTCGGATTGAAACCTTTTAGGATTATGAAAAGAGATAATGCTGCTCGATTTGGTTATTCCACAAGTACCTAAGAAGCTTTATCGAAAGATGTTTCAAAAGTTCTTTGAAAAGATAGGCATGTGTACACCCTTGTGATTTCCTCAACCTTGACACTTGTTGGAGTTATAAAGTAGATGAGATGTGGTATACAAAGTACCCAAATGAATTAATCTAATCTAATTATAACGACGTTTAAACTAATTCAATTAAAATTGGTGACCTATATTAAATTCTAGGATTATATTGGTGAAAATATTTCAAACAAGGAGTGTTTCCTGACATGCATTTGGGTTCGAAACTCTTGAGAAATAAAAATCCAGGTTCCTTCCCAATTTTTCATAAACTATGGAAACATGAATAAAGAATGTCAATATAATTAGATTAATAATAAATTTTTAATAATTTAACAATGTCATTTAATTAATAAGTTACAAATCTAAATATATAAAATAACCATGCATTATCTCATCTCATTTCACCATTTAAGAAAAAGTTACAATCTTCCTAAACCCTAGAGATTACATTGCAGGTAAAAGGAATGAGCAAATCTAATTCATGATCGGGGAACAATAAACTTTTCTTCCTTGCACGAAGGAATCTGGAAGCCTTTGCAGACCCCAGCACCCCGAGAGATTGAGATCTTGGAGGTTGGTCAAGCAATGTCTAGGAATATTTGTTTTTCCTCTTCTTCTAGTGCATCGTAACTTATCTTAAGCCTGAATTTCACTAGGAAGTTTGATTTGGCGAAGTTTATCCAATTGGCCTTCCCAATAAGGCTTGTCATTCTTTCCACAGAGAAGTGCCCCAAAGACTCTCAAAGACAAGGGCAATCCATCGCAGGATTTACAAAACTCAGATACCAGATATTCGAAACCTGGCGATGGCTGAGGCTGCAAGAAGGCGTGCGAGCAGAAGAGCTGTTGGGAGTGTTGTTCATTGAGGCCTGTCAATTTATAGATTGACGACTCTGCTATTCCTGAGCTTGTGAGGACATTCATGTAGCGAGATGTAACCAAAATCAAGCTCTCGGAATGCAGCACGCCCTTTATTGGCAAAAATGCACGCAACTGATCTGCATGATCTACATCATCCATAACTATTAGAGCATGTACAGATGAAAGACGACTTCCCAGTATTTCTATCCCTTCGTTAACGCTATCTATTTGGTCAGTCTTCTCTGTCAAGCCCTCCAAAAGTTTGCCCTGCAGGAAACTCAAAGATCTTAGACGTGCAGTCTCTCTGACATCAAATAGGAAGCATGATTTGTTGAAAGCGCAACTCTTCATGTTGAAGAGTTCTTTGACTAGCGTTGTCTTGCCCTCTCCGCCCATGCCAACAATCACCAAGACCCGAGCTTTGCCATTCTTTTGCTGCTGAGATAACACAGTCTTTTTAAAATCGTCAACTTTGACTTGCAGACCAGTGGGATAAGTAGCCACATGCAAGGCTAGCTTTGTGCGTTTCTTAATCACACATCCCACAACATCCTCCAACAGCTTCCCCTCGTCACTGGAAATTCAACAAAACAAACAAAACCCATCATCATTGTAAAATTAACTAAAACAAACCAGTTAGATCAATAATACGGACAGGGAGAGTTAAGAGTTCTAACCCATTGTACGCGGCCAGTTCGAAACCTACTATTTTCGAGGTTTGATGGAGGGCTTTTCTCCAATTCTCAAGTTTGTCGTGCGTGTATCTTTGCTGACCCATATAAAAAGTCTCTTCCAAAATATTGAGAGCTCGAGCATACTGTCCTTTTGCATCTTTGCTGACCCATCTAACCTCAGAAGGGGTCACGTTATAAAAGACGGGGATTACGGTATCCCCAGATTTGCTCAATATAAGCAGGAGCTCATCGAGGCACCATGGTGACTCCGCATATCGAGGTGAGAAAATGGCGATATGTACAGAGGCGGTTGTGATGGCGCCTTCGATTTCAGGATGTATGTATTGTCCCTTGTCCAAGAAAGGTTGCAATCCATGCGGTGAATTAAGAAGGCGCTTGTAAAGATCGGTAGCGAAGGTATTTTTAACGTCAGGACCATGGTGATTGATAAACACACCGTGGTAGACGGAAGTAGTGGCTGTGGAGGTGGAGGTGGAAGGGGTATCGGCTGAGGGATGAGCTGTGGATGTTTGCAGGTCTGCCATTGAAGAGAGATAGAAAGAAGAAGTGAATGACAGATTGATAGAGTAAGTGAATGAAAGAATTTTGGTCCTCCCAAAGTGAAATCTAAATCTAGTTTATAGCACTCACGCCTCGTCTCCGAAACAGCACGGCAATGAAGAGGAAACAACATGGCAACTTAGACGAAACAACTTGGACTCAAACATGTTAATATTTAATGATGTTGCCAGTTATTATATGAAGAAAAATAACGATAAGGACCATGGCACAAGTATTTAAATAACAATTGCAACGTTAATCTGGCCCCGTTTGTCACCAATCATACAAAGTCTTCATTTGACAAAGCACGATACGGGTATTAAAGTATGAAGGGTGGTAATGTTCACCTACAAATATTTAATCATATAATTTATGTAATTTATGTATTATTAGCATAGGAAAAAAATGAAAAAGCATATTTCACGCCATGTCTTGTTTTATTTTATATAATTTATGTATTATTATATGAAGAAAAATAATGTAAAAGCATATAATTTAATATTTAATGATGTTGCCAGTTATTATATGAAGAAAAATAACGATAAGGACCATGGCACGAGTATTTAAATAACAATTGCAACGTTAATGTGGCCACGGTGACAAGGACCATGGCACAAGTATTTAAATAACAATTGCAACGTTAATCTGGCCACGTTTGTCACCAATCATACAGAGTCTTCGTTTGACAAAGCACGATACGGGTATTAAAGTATGAAGGGTGGTAATGTTCACCTACAAATATTTAAACATATAATTTATGTATTATTAGCACTGGAAAAAAAATGTAAAAGCATATTTCACGCCATGTTCTATTTATTTTATATAATTTATGTATTATTAGCATAGTAAAAAAAATGTAAAAGCATATTTCACGCCATGTCCTGTTTATTTTTTTATTTTAATTGAAATATATAATTCACTATTATTAACAAAGTTAGAAAATGTAAAAGCACTCTATTTTTTGCTTTGTTGTATATATCACATCAAAAAAATTCAAAGCCTATTTCATGCCATGCTCTCTTAGCTTTTATTTTAATTTAAATAATAATAATTTATGTATTATTAACAAACTAAACAAAATGTTAAAGTCTATCAAGCCTATTGCATGTCATATCTTTTTATTTTAATTTAAATATATAAAAGCAAAAATAATGTCCAAACTTATGTCATGCCATGCCTTTAAAAAAAATCCAAAAATGTTCAGTTTGTTTTTTATTAAATATTTTTTTTTTACTTGAATGGATAATAATTTTAAAAAATGTCAAAACCTATCTCTTTATTTTTCATTTTAATTTAAATAATAATAATTTATGTATTATTAACAAGTCAAACAAAATGTCAAAGTCTATAAAGGCTATTGCATGCCATACCTTTTTTTAATTTTAATTTAAATATATAAAAGCAAAAATAAAGTCCAAACTTATTTCATGCCATGTCTTTAAAAAAAATTCAAAAATGTCCAGTTTATTTTTTATTAAGAATTTTTTTGTTTATTTGAATGGATAATAATTTTAAAAAATGTCAAAACCTATTTCATGTTATGTCTCGTTTATTTTTTATTTTATTTTAAATATGTAATTTATGTATTATTATATCAAAGTCTATTTCATGGTATGTTCTCACAATTTTTTATTTTAATCTAAATAATAATAATTCATGTCTTATTAGCAAAATAAACAAATGTTAGAGATTTCGTCCTTCTAAGTATTTGATAAAGTCTAGGATTTGGATATAGGCTAGTTTAATACAATTTTAATTGATAGAAGTTTACATATCTTTTTTATCCAATTTATTGAGCACACTTGCAATTTAAATGTTCTAAGTTTGAAAGAAACATTTATGTTTTCTACTGAATTAGTTTGTATGATTCTAAAAAAAATTATGGTAATTTTTGTCCTTTTATATTTAATTCATCTACGTTATAATTAAAAAACAATAATATAAATTTATTTTAATTTTGAATGTTGTAAGTTATATGAGGGATTTAAACACATTTTTAATTCCCTATTATAACTCTCTAATATATAAATAGCACCAGCATAAATCTACCAGGAAAAGAAGCACGGGTATGAATAAAAACAAATTTGAGATTACTAAATGGGACATATCTCAAATTTTTTTTGGTTTATTTGAATGGATAATAATGAAGTGATTAAGGAAAAAAATTCTAAAAATGTAATCATTAATATTAAATTGATAATTAAATATTTAAGTTGATAAGAATGAAATATTCATGTTGTCAATATGGTACTTTGTGATTACATGTATGGTGTGCATGATGTGATTTTGTTTTGCATAAATAGAGAAAGATTATATAGAGCCATTTTACTAAGTATACAAATCTAATTTGAAAGTGAGATCTTTAATGTTTTTTTTTTAAGCCAAAAAAAAAAATTCATTCTATTAACGTAGGATTCAAAATTACAAACTTCATCATTACAAACATCCAGGTGCTAAAGGAGCCACCACAGAGCTTCAAAATTTCCCATAAAAATCATAACCCAAAGCCTAGAGTCATAAGCCATCGGCAACAAAAAACATAACAGAGCTACATCGGCTGAGCCACTTCAAGAAACCAAACAGGAAACAGAGAGCTATAACCAAACTAAAGATACTTGCCTTAAACCCCCATATCAAGACGAGGCCAAACCCCTATTACAAAAGAAGATGTCCCGCATACATACATCGCCCAGAGAACAGACCCACCACCAAAGAACCGAAACAGGTAAAACAAAAAATCAATACAAGCCGATAATCACCATGCCGAAATAGTACTTCCCCAGGCAGAGACCAGGAACCAAAGGGGAGAAATTATCCGGGAAGACCAGTCTTGTCCTTGATGATCACAACTGGAGGCACCTCCACAGCCTCCCCCTTACCACACAGATTGATCTCACGCAGATTCTCCACTTTTTTGGGACGAGTAAGGAAAGAAATCCATAAGTCACCAGCCATCGCATCCAACTTCATATGGATCCAATGCGACTCCTCAGCATGGTCCTTGTAGCTCCAGCTTATTCAGCCACTGAGATCCAGACAGAATGTCGCCCCACATTTCCAAGCACTATGCAATAAGAGTCTTGGTAACCAACAGTGTTACAATGACCCGGTTGTATAGAGCCATTCGCCCCAACGTATTTCCTAGGTCGTGGACCCATTTAGCCATAGCAACTGCCTCCTCAAGCAGCTCCTGGTCACCCACCAGGCTCCATAAATCCGCTTCCACCTCCTCCACTTCTAGCGGAAAGAAGCGGCGAAAGAAAATATCCATCACGGCAGCGTTCCATTGCTCCCGACTAGGGCTAGCCTGCACCGAGGTACCCCCTCCGACAATTCTAGGCTCACCATGAGCTCGTCTACCTATCCTAACATTTCTCCCTCTCGACGGCATGATACCAGCCCTCTTACTATCACTCTGCACACCCCAAAAGGATACAAAAGAACTACGCCAGGCACCAACATAATACAAGCAATAACCACTATGAATGTTACCACCCCTGAACACCAAATTTAAAGGAAATCCGCCCCCTGCATCCATTAAATCCCTCATCATAATCCAAACTCTGTAATGATTAATTCTGTCCTGAGCCTTCGCCACTTCCACCCCCCTCTGATCAGAATAATCCGTAAGAATCGTGTGAGGCCGATCCGCCATGACCTTCTCACACACCAAATCTCTTAACTTAATAACCCCAGACGATGGGAAATCAACATAACGCCACATAGTTGTCCCTTTATCAGTTTACCAGAGTGCCATCTGTCAAGATCATCCATAGAAGGGTACCAACTATTATTAATCATCGGAGTTAGGATTTATTCTGTCGTCAGCAGTAGGCATCTTACCTGCACGGTCACACTCGGTGATCCTCATACACTTAAGATGACACGTACCTGACGGTAATTCTAATGCCTCCCCCTCCCATCTTTCATTAAGGTTTTTGGAACCCTGGTTAGCCAACGCGTCAGCCAAGCAGTTAGAACTTCTCCTGACGTGCTGGAAAATAACGAAGTTGAAAGAAGCAATGAGGTTTCCAAGACACGTCAAACGCCACGCGACATGCCATGAAGTTGCCAGCTTAGCAGCCCGGGTCCCATTGTTAATTTTAATGGCAATCTGTATAAGAATATTCGAATCCCCTTCCATGATAACGCAGCTTAAGCCACGACATGCCTCCATGCTTAAGCCCTGCAGCAGTGCTTCACATTCAACGACATTGTTGGTTTCGCAGCCTAGATGACCATAGTTGCTGAACAATACCTTGCCCCGATCATTGCACAGAGCTCCACCATACCCTGCATTCTCGGGGTTGCCTTTGGAGGCCCCATCGAACTTCAGTTTCAGCCACCACTGTAATGGCGGCAAGCACACAGTCCGACTCTCCTACACATTAATACCAGTATTGTTGCACTCGACAAAATGTGGAAGCACCATGATACCCCAGGTATGAAGAATCTGTAACTCGTTTGCCAGTATGGTCAGATCCTGTTCAGTCCACAAAGTTAATTTCAGCGTCTCAGTAATCCAATGCTAAATATGCCCCCAAACCATCTTCCACATACTACTTTTTCCAGTAAAAAGACGCCTGTTTCTTTCCTTCCACACCTCCCATAGGGTGTGAGATCTTTAATGTTGGTAGCATCCAATGATGTAATTATGTGTATTCATATGTTTTATCTTTCAATATATTTATGCTTCATTCCTTAATGATTTCGGTTTCAACATTTACAATATATTAATATATAACCACTCGAAACAACTCAAGGATAGAGTGGGAATCAATCTATTTTATAGTGGATATATAAGGTCATTTGAGCTATGTAAAATATGGCTTATTTAATACAAATGGAACTGAAATAAATTTTCTAGGAAAAAAAAATATGTCAGTGTGTAAAATATTATCTTCAAATTCAAATAGTTGAATTCATTTTATCTTTATAGGATGCAATTATAACCAACATCAATTGATATGATTTTTAGTTTTAAAAATAAAATAAGATAGAAGTATGTGTTCCTCGTATTTGGTGATATTACTAGACTGAATATCTTTTTTTTGTTATAATTAAAACCCCACAAAAAATCAAGTGTTAGATCAAAGAAAGAGTGCGGGGAGAGTGAGTTATGAGTTGAAAAGCTTGAGTGACATAGTGGCAATGGATCTTAAGATTGAGTTGTAGCCATTAATGGCTACTCATAAATTCACTTTATGACTTAGAGAAGAAATAATGTGAAGAAATGAAATAAAACAAAAGTGAACTTACTTTTTAATGAGAGGAGGGAGATGAATATTTTTTTGTTATAATTAAAACTCCACAAAAAAATCAAGTGTGATCAAGTGTTAGATCAAGAGTGAGTTATGAGATTGAAAATCTTGAGTGACATAGTGGCAGTGGAGCTTAAGATTGAGTTGTAGCCATTAATGGCTGCTCATAAATTCACTTTATTTAGAGAAGAAATGATGTGAAGAAATGAAATAAAACAAAAGTGAACTTACTTTTTAATGAGAGGACGGAGATGAATAGTTATGAAATCACTTGGTTTTTTATTAAAAATAACTAATGGATCAGTAATGGAGGGTGTCGTAGCTAATTCACAACTAATCACACATTAATCAAGTTAAAGTTTGATGTACCCATTGTGTGTGAGAGCTAACATTTGATGCAAAGAGTTCAAAGCATAAAATGCTAGTGAAAACTACTTAAAAATCCTTTATTTTATGAGAAAAACACTAATGATTAACTAATCCATGCTAATCAAGGGATAAACAGGATTAAGTTAGCAATGGACATTGGGAGGAAGAGTGATAGGATTAGGCATAACTTTGGCCAATCAGAGGAGGAGAGCTGAAAATTGGAGATAACTCCATTGTATTGAAATTCATGTGTGTTGGGGTGAGGGGAAATGAGTAATGGATTGCACCTTTGGTGCATTTTTTTTATGAGGTGGTGAAAAATGAGTAATGGACCACACCTTTGGTGCATTGTGAGCGATGGTGTAAAATAAAAGGGATTTAAATCAAAAACCAATGCTCATATGGAAGGAGAGTGTTATTTTTTCCCATAACTTCCCATACTTAGCCGTTTTTGTACTTTCAAGGCCCTGTCAGTAAGCTCGGAGAAGAAGGCAATAATTTGACCATAAATTTATCATCTGGAGTTGGAATTACCTCCAGGATAACTCGTTGGAAAGCTAAGAAAAATGGATATCCCACCATAATATATAGAAATAATGACATCCATTTTAAATTTCATAAAAATCTAGTGCAATGAGGCCTTCCTAGAATGGGTGGACACAAGGGGACGAAAGAGAGGAGGAATTAGAAACCATATAATATGGAACTTTTAACGATTGAATCTCCACGAGTGAGTCCATAAATATTACCTAGGACATGTGTACCTGTCAGATTTAATTTTTGGGATCATCACACAAATAAAGGTCCAATCAGGGATTTTTAGGACTCACAGGGCCACTGAGCACTAACCTTCCCTCAACTTCCTATAATTTGGCATTAGGGCTTAGGGTCAAGCATTAAACACATCCCTTATATCTTCAGATCTATATGATGAACTCTCAAACAAAAAACTCCAGATTAGGTTTTTGACAAGAGGGGGGATTCAAGACCTGCATGCACTTTGAGGCACAATTAGAGATAAAAATAGAGTCAATTTGATCAAAGAAATAAATTAACATCAAATGACTAACATCAGAGTATTACAGTATCCAAAGCAAGACAAAATATTCCAATTAAAAACTCATCGAAGGATATTCAATGTCAAGCATGGGGAGAAAGCACCTCAAAGCATATGTTCCAAGGGGTTTCTTCATTCTCATCATCAAGGTATCTCAAAAGAAAGAACATAATAACTTATACTCATGAAAATTCCAACATCCTATCATCAACCAACTTGATCAATAAAAAAAAAACCAGAAGGGGGTCATAAGGAGGATGTTGCATCCCTTAAAGAAGCAGGTAAGTCAATGCAATCTCCAATCAAAAAAATAATTCATGGGATCCAAACAAAAATTCCAACCTGGGCTATAGTACAAGATTCCCTCTCCTCTAGTCGATTCAAAAATTTTAGTGTGAGGGGCATAGGTTTCCCCTGGGGAATGTTGTGGTCATAATATTGGTGGCTCATGAGAAGAACAGGTTATTTGTGTCTCATAATAAGATTCAAAGTCTTATCTATACATAATAGAGTAAAATATAAATCCTTATTGAGAAAAGAAATTTGGTTCCTCCACCTTGTGGGTCCCACTCATATATACTTGTTTCTACAAGATAGAGCCTTCAGAAAGGATCATAGGTAACCTTATGTGCATTCTCTAAGAGCCAATAGATGAGGTTCATTTATACATGCTTAGGTACACATGTGGTATACTCGGGCATGACACCAATGAGATACAAGTATGCTCTTAATACCACAAACATTGAACCCTACTGCCCACATGCATTCATAGCCTCAACAAGGATGTCTTTTAACCCATTTTACACTAAGTGCTCATGTGCCAAGGCACACATTATACAATCTGTAGATACATATACATAGTAACACAATCCCTTTTTTGATGGCTTGATAATGATAGTACTTTAATCTCTTAGTGTGAGTAGAATCCCAACAGATCTTTCGCTATCCTAGTTAAGGGTTCATAGAGGGCCTTGTTTCAGTGCAAGCTTTTCTCATCCATTTCTTTTGAAAATAAATATAACTTTGACGAGGAGAAGAAACTCCTCTCATGAATTCTCTTTCTTAAGGCATTTCAGGATAAATGTATATGGAGTTTACCTCTTCTTTTATTGTTTTCACTATGAGTGAATGGGATATCAAAAGAAGTAAGCTCATTACGAGCATGGCATGGTATATCAGAGCCATGTAGTCATGTTTTGACCTATTGAGAGCAGAGAAGGATATAAATATTAATGTTTTAGTGGGTGGATCTTGTCAGAGAATAACCGAAACACATCTTAAGTCCTATATTGGAATTATCATGTATTCCAATAAACAATGTGGGCCAAGTGGGCCACCTAGGGGAGCGCCAACCTGGGGCGCACATCTCAGTAAACTAGGCTTGACCCAGTTCATATTTTGATGTTTTTAAGCTAAGAATATGTAAATAAATGGTTCCCTTCTTATAAAAGGTGAACCCACCTCTAATAGAAGTATTCTTACCTTTCCCAAAAGCTATCTTCTCCTTGTGTTTCTGTTTTATGAACATTTCATTTGTATTTTTGCTGCATTTTAGCATCTGGGTCGAACTTAGAAAAATCCAATGCGCCTTTATTCATGGTTTCACCTTGGCTGGTCTGTTTCGCATGATTCCACCTACGAGAGTTAGCCTATCCCTTTGGCTATCAACTCTCTCAGGTGGCATATGCATTTATGTAAGCTTTCCAAGGCATACAGGAGGGCGCACTCTGCATTTATGTAAGCTTTCCAAGGAAGACAGGAGGGCACACTCATCTGGGTTTTGTGCCTTTGCTGGTTTTCTTGTTGTCGGGATGAAGAAAGTGCACCCTCTTCAATGGCTGCACTAGAATTCTTCCGGTGATCCTTGGGGCCTCTACTGAGCTAACCTAACCCTCTTGGCTACTCTCAGTTCATCCTGGCACTGGATCTCCATTGTTTGACTTCCCCAAACCCAGGGTGCGCCCAACCTCAGAAATGCGCCCCTGCCGGGTTTTTGGTCAACTGCCAGAAAGTAACTTGATTGGCCATCTCCCTCACTAGATCTCCTAATCAGGAAGATAAATTGGTATTCGAGCTTCAAGATTCATGGAAAAGCTTTTGATCTTGAAAAAGGAGCCAATTTTTTTTTGGGTTTGTATGCCTTTAGTCCAGATCTCACCCTTCTAAGGGTTTCCATATTAATGTGAGTGGATGCACATATCTCATAGCCCAAGGGGTGCACAGATCTCCACCACACAGAGAGGAGTTTCACAAATCTAAAACACTACAGATCTCTCCCTCTAGCTCATATCTTCTCCTTTGCTCCAGGGTTTTACGCCTTCTGTTCCCACAAGAGAGCCTAACCCAAATTTACAATTTCACCTCAGTTTGTCTTGATCTTCAGTTTGCCTCAAGATGCCTCCTCGAAGAGATCCCTTGGCAGTAGACTAAGATTCCAACACTTCAAATCCCGTCCCAGATCTTGTCTCTTTCCTCAATGAGTTGTTCAGAATGCAACAACAAAATAATCCAGATCCACTACGGTTGGACACTCAAATCCAACTGCCTAAGTTTGCTGGGAAAACCAATGGAGAAGCTGTGGATTCATGGCTCCGTAGCCTTTCCAAATATTTCAATACATGCACAGGCCTCACCGAGGAAAGAAAGCTTCATATTGCAGTCTTGCAATTGGAAGTACTTGCAAAAATATGGTGGGATACAGAGCAAGAGAAGAACACATTCGTGGTGGAAATTGGGGATGCTCCAGGATCCTCCATCACTCAACCCATCAAAAGTTGGGCTCAATTTTCTCAAGCATTGAAAAACTGCTTCTACCCACCCGGGTATGTACAATATTTATGGATCAGATGGCATCAACTCCGACAACTCCCTACATAGGGAGTGCATGCCTACATCGACTACTTCTCCAACCTGTGCCTCTTGCTCCACATTCCAGATTCGGAAGAGGTACTCATACTTAAGTTTATTGCTAGCTTATTGATTCAGTTCCGTAGAGAAGTAGAGCTGTTTGAAAATATGACTCTAGACAAAGTTTTTCAGAGAGATTTGGCTATTGAAATAAAGGTAGCTCCTATGGGTCGTACTCTTCAGTCTCTCCCCAACCCTAATCCATCTACCTCTCAAACTCCCAACTCCAATCCTTCAACCCGCTTCCCACCCACTTCCCACCTACTTGGGCTCAAAATCCCATACCAACCCACCATGGTGTTCATTCCATAAGACTACTTCCCACACTTCTTCAGATTTTCGAGTCCTCAAATCTCTAAAGACCAAGAAAATCTTACTCACTAAACATACTACTCCTCACCCAGTAGAAGACACTGAAGAAGTTCCTCTGGACAACCCCACCGAAGTAGATCCCTATTTAATCTTAATGACCCATGAAGATCCGAACTCCTCAACCCAACCGCTCTTCACTCACAACTGTCAAATTAAAAACTCATTGGCTTTACTAATTATGGACAATGACAGCCAGAAAAATTTGGTGTCCCAAGAACTAGTCAACCACCTTAACCGGGTTACTACTCCACACCCAAACCCCTATCACCTAGGTTGGGTTAAAAAGGATGGTCCCCATCTCTTAGTATCTCAGCGCTGCCTTGTCACCTTTTCCATAGGCTAATTCAAAGACACTATCCTATGTGATGTTTCCCCATTGGATTGTTCGGATTTACTAACCAAGCTCAAAGAAATTCGATCTATATGCCAAATCCCACCAGTACAAACTTACAAAATATGGCCACACCCATATATTAACAGCAGCAACACCCAAACCCCATGCTACCACATAGAAAATTTTGCATGTCCATCTGAATCAGTGTGTCTCTCTCTGTTTGGTGCGCCCAGTACCACCAAACAATACCACTCATCATGTTCATGAGGCAATGACTCCCCTCCTCCAAGAGTTTGTCGATGTCTTCCAACCTCCTACGGGCCTTCCCCCCTCCTGTCACATAGACCATTCGATTCACCTCATCCCAGGATCTGCCTTACCCAATGCAACCACTTACTAGTTGGCCCCAAAAGAAACAGAGGAAATGGAAAAGCAATTGACCGAACTCATTAACTTCGGTCACATCCAACCATCATCTTCTCCCTGTGATTCTACCGCATTTGTTATCCCAAAAAGAGATACCTTAGAAATGCGCCTTGTCAATGATTACAGGGCCCTCAACAAAGCCACAGTGAAAAACTGTTACCCCCTACCCCGGATTGAGGAGTTACTTGACACCCTGCAAGGAGTTAACTGGTTCACTAAACTAGATCTAACAGCTGGCTACCATCAGGTTCGAATGAACCTAGATGATGTATGGAAGACAACTTTTAAGACCAAATTTGGTCTTTATGAATGGAAAGTCATGCCCTTCGGCTTAACAAATGCTCCAGCCACATTCATGAGGCTCATCAATGACATCTTCAGAACACATTTGGGGTGCATTGTGGTCAACTACTTAGATGACATTCTCATCTTCGGTAGGACATGGGACACCCACATGCAACATGTCCACCAAGTTCTCCAAATCCTCAGAGAACACAAGTTACAATTCAAGGAGAATAAGTCCTATTTCGGTCAGAGTTCAGTTCCCTACCTCGGATTTGTGGTCAAATAAGAGGGTATTCAACCAGATCCAACCAACATCCAAGCCTTGAAGCAATGGACCCTACCTTCTTTAGCCAGTGAGCTCAAAATCTTTTTAGGTGGTATTAATTTTTATCGGAAGTTCATTCTTCATTTTTCTCAGATTGCTCGTCCTTTACATCAGCTCTTTAATAGTTCTTCTACATTTATTTGGACTAACAAGGCCACTAGCCACTTTTCTCAACTCAAGGAAGCCCTATGCTCATCTCCAATTTTACATCTTTCCGACCTCTCTCAACCATTTGAGATTGAATCTGATGTCTCATAGTATGCTATTGGTGCCACACTTAAACAGGGAGGCCACCCCATTGCTTATCACTCAGAAACGGTTTCCGAGGCCAAGAAAAATTATAGTACTTATGACAAAGAGTTTTACAGCTTGGTCCAAGCTCTCAAGCAATGGTGGCATTATTTGTTGGGTAAAGAGACTATCTTACATACAGACCACCACCCTTTGATTTTCATCAATTCTAAGTCTAAGATTCAGGAACAAAGGCACCTTAAATGGGCCTCCTACAGTCAGCAATTCCATTTGGTCATCAAATACAAGAAAGGCACTTCTAATAAGATGGCTAATTTACTCAGTAGGCCACCAATTCCAGTTCTATCCATTCTAGAAGTGCATTGTGCTAATTATGACACCTAGAAAGATCAGTATGCTATGAACCAAGACTTTCAAGAGATTTGGGTTTCCTTGCACAGTCCCACGGTGGTCAATCAAACTCCCTTCTTGGACTACACTATCTGGGATGGGTGGATCTATAAACTAAATTTGTTGTGTGTTCCACACTGATATGATCACCTCTTGCTCATCAAGGAAGCTCATGTTTCAACCTATGGTGGCCACTTCATTACCACAAAGACTATCCAACATGTACAACGCCATTTATATTGGCCTTCCATGCAACCCCAAGTGGAGAAGTTCATCCGAGCTTGTACATTATGTTCACAATCCAAGCCATCCAATCGAAAGCATGGATTATATCAGCCCCTACCTCTCCCTTCTCAGCTCTGGGAGTCAATTTCTATGGACTTCCTAAGTGGACTACCAACCACCCAAAAGAAACATGATGCAATCTGGGTAGTGGTATGTCGCTTCAGCAAAATGGCTCTTTTTATTCCATGCACAAAGACTACTACATCAGCACAAACAACGAAATTCTATTTCCGACATGTCTGGCCACATTTTGGCCTCACAAGCACCATCATATCAGACATAGACTCCCGCTTCTTCAGCACATTTTGGAAGAAAATTTGGGCGCTTCTGGGGTGCCAACTAAAGTTCTCTACTGCCTTCCATCCTTAAACGGATGGACAAACAGAGGTTGTAAGCCGGGTATTGGGCCATGCTCTCCGTACTCACTTTGGGCGCAGCAAACAATGGGACAACTACCTGCACATTTTACAGCATAGCTACAACAATGCCACATTCTTCTACGGGGTTGTCTCCTTTTGAAGTATGTTTGGGCTTGAAGTATTTTTTATTTTAATTGAAATATATAATTCACTAATATGACAATGAAGAGGAAACAACATGGCAACTTAGACGAAACAACATGGCAACAACTTGGACTCAAACATGTTAATATTTAATGATGTTTCCCGTTATTATATGAAGAAAAATAACGATAAGGACCATGGCACAAGTATTTAAATAACAATTGCAACGTTAATCTGGCCACGTTTGTCACCTACAAATATTTAAACATATAATTTATGTATTATTAGCATAGTAGAGAAAATGTAAAAGCATATTTCACGCCATGTCCTCTTTATTTTTTATTTTAATTGAAATATATAATTCACTATTATTAACAAAGTTAGAAAACGTAAGAGCACTCTATTTTTTTGCTTTGTTGTATATATCACAGCAAAAAAAATTCAAAGCCTATTTCATGCTATGTCTAGTTGGTTTTTTATTTTATTTTAAATATATAATTTATGTATTATTATATAAAAGCCTATTTCATGCCATGCTCTCTTTACTTTTATTTTAATTTAAATGATAATAATTTATGTATTATTAACAAACCAAACAAAATGTCAAAGTCTATAAAGCCTATTGCATGCCATACCTTTTTTACTTTAATTTAAATATATACAAGCAAAAATAAGGTCCAAACTTATTTCATGCCACGTCTTTAAAAAAAATCCAAAAATGTCCAGTTTACTTTTTATTAAATATTTTTTTGTTTATTTGAATGGATAATAATTTTAAAAAAGGTCCAAACCTATTTCATGTTATGTCTAGTTTTTTTAATTTTATTTTAAATATGTAATTTATGTATTATTATATCAAAGTTTATTTCATGGTATGTTTTGTTAATTTTTTTTATTTTAATCTAAATAATAATAAGTTATGTTTGATTAGCAAAATAAACAAAATGTTAGAGATTTCGTCCCTCTAAGTATTTGTAAAATCTGGGATTTGGATATAGGTTGGTTTAATACTATTTTAGTTGATAGAAGTTTACATATCTTTTCTATCCAATTTATTGAGCACACTTGCAATTTAAATGTTCTAGGTTTGAAAGAAAAATTTATGTTTTCTACTTGATTAATTTGTATGATTCTAAAAAAATTATGGTAATTTTTTTTCTTTTATATTTAATTCATTTACATTATAATTAAAAAACAATAATATAAATTTATTTTAATTTTAAATGTTGTAAGTTATATGAGAGATTTAAACACATTTTTAATTCCTTATTATAACTCTCTAATATATAAATAGCATCAGCATAGATCTACCACGAAAGGAAGCACTCGTATGAATATAAACAAATTTGAGATTACTACATGGGACATATCTCAATTTTTTTTTGTTTATTTGAATGGATAATAATGAAGTAATTAAGAAAAAAAATTCTAAAAATTTAATCATAAATAATAAATTGATAATTAAATATTTAAGTTGATAAGAATGAAATATTCATGTTGTGAAGATGGTACTTTGTGATTACATGTATGGTGTGCATGATGTGATTTTGTTTTGCACAAATAGAGAAAGATTATATAGAGCCATCTTACTAAGTATAGAAATCTAATTTGAAAGTGAGATCTTTAATGTTTTTTTTTTTAAGCCAAAAAAAAAACTTTCATTCTATTAAGGTAGGATTCAAAATTACAAACTTCATCATTACAAACATCCAGGTGCTAAAGGAGCCACCACATAGCTTCAAAATTTCCCATAAAACCCATAACCCGAAGCCTAGAGTCATAAGCCATCGACAACAAAAATTAGAACAGAGCTACAGCGGCCGAGCGACTTCAAGAAACCAAACAGGAAACATAGGGCTATAACCAAACTAAAGATACTTGCCCCAAACCCCCATATCAAGACGAGGCCAAACCCCTATTACAAAAGAAGATGCCATGCATACATACATCACCCAGAGAACAGACCCACCACCAGAGAACTAAAACAGGTACAACAGAAAATCAATACAAGCCGATAATCACCATGCCAAAATAGTACTTTCCCAGGCAGAGACCAAGCACCAAAGGGAAGAAATTATCCGGATGGACCAGCCTCGTCGATCACAACCGGAGGTGCCTCCACAACCTCCTCCTTACCACACAGATTGATCTCACGTGGATTCTCCACTTTTTTGGGACGAGTAAGGAAAGAAATCCCTAAGTCACCAGCCATCGCATCCAACTTCATATGGATCCAATGCGACTCCTTAGCATGGTCCTTGCAAAGTTCCTCCAACTTATTTAGCCGCTGAGAGCCAGAAATAATGTCGCCCCGAGTTTCCAAGCACTATGCAATAAGAGTCTTGGTAACCCATAGTGTACCAACGGCCCGGTTGTATAGAGCCATTC
Source organism: Larix kaempferi (assembly GCA_027924585.1). Taxonomy (NCBI): domain Eukaryota; kingdom Viridiplantae; phylum Streptophyta; class Pinopsida; order Pinales; family Pinaceae; genus Larix; species Larix kaempferi. The sequence goes on from BSBM01000966.1 coordinate 3,471,601, forward strand.
GCCCCAACATATTTCCCAGGTCATGGATCCATTCAGCCATAGCAACCACCTCCTTAGACAGCTCCTTCTCACCCACTAGGTGCCATAAATCCACTTCCACCTCCTCCACTTCCTCCCGCACTTCCAACGGAAAGAAACGACGAAAGAAAACAGCTGTCACAGCAGCGTTCCATTGCTACCGACTGGGGATAGCCTGCACCGGGGTACCCCCTCCGGCAATTCTAGGCTCACCATGAGCTCGTCTACCTCTCCTAACATTTCAACCTCTCGGCGGAATGATACCAGCCCTCTTACTATCACTCTGCACACCCCAAAAGGATACAAAAGAACTGCGCTAGGCACCAGCGTAATACAGGCAATAACCGCTAAGAATGTTACCACCCCTAAACACCGAATTTAAAGGAAAGCCGCCCCCTACATCCATTAAATCCCTCATCATAATCCAGACTCTGTAATGATTAAGTTTGTCCTGAGCCTTCGTCACTTCCACCCCCCTCTGATCAGAATAATCCATAAGAATCGTGCGAGGCTGATCCGCCATGACCTTCTCATGCACCAAATCTCTTAAGTTAGTAACCCCATACGATGGGAAATCAACATAACGCCACATAGTTGTCCTTTTATCAGTTTTACCAGGGTTCCATCTGTCAAGATCATGCATAGAAGGGCACCAACTGTTATTAATCATCGGAGTTAGGAGTTATTCTGTCGTCAGCAGTAGGCATCTTACCTCCATGGTCACACTCGACGATCCTCATACACTTAAGATGACATGTACCCGACGGTAATTCCAATGCCTCTCCATCCCATCTTTTATTACGGTTGTTGGCGGCCTGGTTAGCCAGCACATCAGCGAGGCAATTAGCACTTCTCCTGACATGCTGGAAAATAATGAAGTTGAAAGAAGCAATGAGGTTTCCCAGACACGCCAAACGCCACACAAGATGCCACGAAGTTTCCATCTCAGCAGCCCAGGTCCCATTGTTAAGTTTAATGGCAATCTGTATAAGCATATTCGAATCCCCTTCCACGATAACGAAGCTTAAGCCACGACATGCCACCATGCTTAAGCCCTGCAGCAGTTCTTCACATTCAGCAACATTGTTGGTTTCGCAGCCTAGATGACCATAGTTGCTTAACAATACCTCGCCCTGATCATTGCGCAGAGCTCCACCATACCCTGCATTCCCGGGGTTTCCTTTGGAGGCCCCATCGAAGTTCAGTTTCAGCCACCCCTATAAAGGAGAGGACCACACAGTCGGACTCTCCTACACATTAATACCAGTATTGTTGCGCCCGACAAAATGTGGAAAGACCATGATATCCTAGGTATGAAGAATCCGTAACTCATTTGCCGGTATGTTCAGTTCCTGTTCAGTCCACAAAGTTAATTTCAACGTCTTAGTAATCCCATGCTCAATATGCCCCCAGACCATCTTCCACGTACTACTTTTGCTAGTAAAAAGACGCTTGTTTCTTTCCTTCCACACCTCCCATAGGGTGTGAGATCTTTAATATTAGTAGCATCCAATGATGTAATTATGTGTATTCATATGTTTTATCTTCCAATATATTTATGCTTCATTCCTCAATGATTTCGGTTTCAACATTTACGATATATTAATATATAACCACTCGAAACAACTCAAGGATAGAGTGGGCATCAATCTATGTTATAGTGGATATATAAGGTCGTTTGAGCTATGTAAAATATGGCTTATATAATACAAATGGAACTGAAATAAATTTTCTAGGAAAAAAAAAGGTATGTCAGTGTGTAAAATATTATCTTCCAAATTCAAATATTTGAATTCATTTTATCTTTATATGTTGCAATTATAACCAACATCAATTGATATGATTTTTAATTTTAAAAATAAAATAAGATAGAAGTATGTGTTCCTCGTATTTGGTGGTATTACTAGACTGAATATCTTTTTTTTGTTATAATTAAAGCCCCACAAAAAATCAAGTGTTAGATCAAAGAAAGAGTGAGGGGAGAGTGAGCTATGAGTTTGAAAAGCTTGAGTGACATAGTGGCAATGGATCTTAAGATTGAGTTGTAGCCATTAATGGCTACTCATAAATTCACTTTATGACTTAGAGAAGAAATAATGTGAAGAAATGAAATAGAACAAAAGTGAACTTACTTTTTAATGAGAGGAGGGAGATGAATATTTTTTTGTTATAATTAAAACTCCACAAAAAATCAAGTGTTAGATCAAGAGTGAGTTATGAGTTTGAAAAGCTTGAGTGACATAGTTGCAATAGGAGCTTAAGATTGAGTTGTAGCCATTAATGAATGCTCATAAATTCACTTTATGACTTAGAGAAGAAATAATGTGAAGAAATGAAATAAAACAAAAGTGAACTTACTTTTTAATGATAGGAGGGAGATGAATAGTTATGAAATCACTTGGTTTTTTATTAAAATTAACTAATGGATCAGTAATGGAGGGTGTTGTAGCTAATTCACAACTAATCACACATTAATCAAGTTAAAGTTTGATGTACCCTGTTATCACTCCAAGAAATTACTCCCTGACTATAGAAGGGTGTAAGCTTGGTAACTTAAATATTCAAGAATGTAGGGAGAAAAGGATCAAGTCGGATGACTTAATATGCTCATATTCAATCAGAAACATATGAATTTACTCGAAGACGAAAGGATTTCTACTATATTTCTCAACAGGCTTAAATCAAAGGTGTGGAAGCAAGAAGAAGACTTAAGTATGCTAACAGAAATATAGATACAATAGCATATGTGAATGGCCAACTATGACAGGTAATGAACTTATCATACTAGCATAAACATACATAAGATTTCATAGAATATATGGTCAGACATAACCAGTAAGATACTTGCAGCTCTAGCTCATTAATGCAAAGACAGGACGATGGCGATCATGCATTAGATAAACAGGAAAAGCAATGTATATGGTTTAGTATATCAATGATGAGATGAGATGACAGTCATCTGTCATTAGATATACATAAACATGAAAAGAAGATGAAAACTAAACAAACACACTGAAAGAAGCTTCTATGTCAAGATAAATCCATCAATGTCTTCAATGAAATATGGTTACAAGCTTCCAAAGTTGAATCACAGTCCTAAGACTGTTTCCCCCCCCTCCCTTGACTAACTGTAAACTTTTAGCTTTATAGCTTTTACATCAAAAATTTAGATCCTATTAAAAACGATTGAATAACTAAAGATAGTATGAAACCTTAAACTAACAACAAAATAATAGGAATCGATCCTATATAAAAGAAGTCAAACCATATTCTAATACTAAATATTTAACAGCTCCTCCTGTGTGTTGGATTATGACTATGCCTTCTATAATCTTCAATTGACATCTGGAAGCTAATCCTCTCATCCTTCAACCGTAGTGGAAACCAAATTTAACTTAAAAACTCTCCTCAAAATCTACAAAAGACATTTATCTTCTGTATTTAGAAGTTGACATTGGCTTGGAAGTCTCTTTAAGTGATCTGGCTACAAGAAGACCTGATTTGGGTGAACAAACTAGCATTCTTCCCTTGTCTGTGCTTTCGGTGGCTTGTAGGCCTGAAACAGAGTAGGGTTAGCTAACGAAAGCAGAGCTTTTGGTAGCTAACAATGCCCTTTTGACATGGTTTTAGCAACACAGTTTTCAAACTTGCTTCAAAATTGAAAAATGAAGAAAGCCTTCAATCTTTTACTCTTCTGTATCGAGACCATAGATCTGTGCAGCAACAGTCAAAACAACCTTCTAGTTGCTAACATTTATTTGCTCCTTTATCTGATGCGTTCCATAAGTGGAAATCTATTACATCCACCTGCAACCTGAATGAAACCAAACAGAAAAACAACCAATCTTCAAACAAAACCTTATGCCCTATTTGCATGGTGTTTCTTTGCTTGTATCCACAGTGCTCGATACTTGGCGTTCTATTTGCAAAACTCCTGGCACCTGTATCATCGATCTGCATACTTGATGTGTCGATTTGTGGCTGACTCGTTGAATACATTTTAGGTTCTGTCATAATCTATGCTTTGACATATGGAGAACTGGCAGTGAAAATGCCGACATAACAAGAAAATGCCATCTCTTGAATTCTTCCTTCTGCATAGTTGCTTCTTAGTGGCCAGATGCCATCGATCTCGACGTTTATAACCTGTCCACCTGTACATCGCAACAAACACTTGGCAGCCCGCATTTAACTTTTTTATTATTTTCTTAATGAAATAATCCCTCATGCATGGAGATTCAAAGGCTTAAGACCTTTACATGCGCCAAGGTTTATATTGCTAGTTCAATGAGGTGAATAGGAAAGGAGCTAGGCGCTCAACGCTGGGCTTTGTAACATGATGTGTGGCTTGAATTGTGTGACTCGGAGTTTGGTCAGTGCTATGTCTTGACTCGTGGATTGGGCCTGTGGGCCACCCAAAATTTTGGAAAAACCAAAACCCGATAGTCATATAGAATTAGGCATATGTATAGAACACTTGTGCACACACACCACTAGTTTTCTGGATAAATTTACAACAAAAAATATATATTTTGTTCGAAAACAATAAAACCATAAAAGCTAGGTTTAAAAGCTAAGTAACATTTATTGTATTTTTTGGAATGCAGGTCAAGAGGGAAAAGCCAAAGGATGATGGGAAAAAATGATCAACAAGAACTTGATGACAAACCTGGAGGTTGAGACACTGGCCAAAAGACTGAAGAAATCAATAAAGAGAGATAAAAATGCTCTCAAAAGTCCATTATATTTTGGTTGCTAACATCTGGCTCAAACTCAAGGATGGAATACTCCCTATGAGGTTCCAAGAACCTAGTAGTTCCAGTTTCCTTATCTTTTGGGCTATGGAGTCATCTGACATGTGAAACCAAACTCTCAAGGCCTGTGCAACTAATCTCTGTACACCTTCAAAAACTGCCATTCTCAAGATATGCCTTTATGCACATAAGCTGACTGATATTTATGTTGCAAACTGGAAGAAAAGAAATGCTCGGGAAGCGAGCTTATTTCCTACAGTACTCTACTCTAACCTATTCTACATTTGGGTTAGGTAAATGCTGATTTCCATAACAGCCATCCAAGCAATTTTAAAACTGAAGAAATCTCATATTTATCACTGATTAGCAGGTGATGTCTGAAATGTAACAGCAGTGATAAGAACTCATTCAGGAAACCATACTTACCCATAAACAATGTGAAGCTGAGGAAATATGAAATCTTCAGGTTCTCTGAAAAGTATAAGTCCATGAATGCTACCACCGGATCCTTGAAAGGAAGATAAAAAACATGTTGGTATTCGGGAAATAGTTGCTTAGCCATGATTGTTCCTCTGCTAGAAGACTGTGTTAAATTTTCAGAATTTACTTCAATCTGATCTAGTATCTTAACTGAGAGAACAACATGTACAGCATATCTACAGCATATCAATCATGGAGACAATAATGCAAGCACACAAGAGACACAAAGATTTACTTGGGGAAAACCATAAAGGTGAAAAACCCCAATAACTTCCTCAGAGATAGATAGAGCAATGATACAACCAACCAAGAGAGATAGCCATAACCTAGCAGCAGATCCTCCTCCTCCATAAGTGCGCCTCTCCTCCTTGAGAGCATGTGTGAGAAGTGAGTGAGTAAATAGAGTGCCTCCCGCACTCTATTTATACTTGACTTGACTTGCCTTTTTACCTAACTCATGTAGGCTCGAACTTAACCACATAACATAATGCTGACTGGGCCGACCCCCAATAGGGTGGTCTAATAACCCTTTGACCCACATGGCCAACCCCCAATAGGGTGGTCTAATAACCCTTCGACCCACATGACTTATACAGGGCCGACCCCAACAAGGTGGTCTAATAACCCATCAAGTATAAGTTACGACACTTACAATATAAATGACGACACTTCCGTATAGAGGAATAAAACCATCTCTATAGGAGTACATACAACATATATGAAATACATTCCGAAGTTACATATACATCAACACTCCCTCTTAACTAGGAAGGTATTTCTCAGCACAGTTCTTCTAGCACAAGTCATCTTCTCTGGATCATCGTCACTGGATAATCGTCATCGAGTCATCATCACTGCTACTGCTATCTCATCCAATCTCTGTCTCTACTCGTCATAGGAAGTTCTACAGAGCTAGTCCTTTTTCATACTGGATGTAGGCCCACCACCTGCAGGTCTTCGTCATCACTGGCCATACTGTGGAATCCTCAGGACTTTTACGTGCGTCACAAAACCTCGAAAGAGCATCCCAGGCTGTTACGAGCACACAGCTCTACCTATAGGATCTCCCAGGGCGCTATTACATGTGACCCCACCACAAAACCTCGCAAGAGCATCTCAGGATGTTACGGGTACACAACTCTGACCTGAAATCTCCCAGGGCGCTATTACATGTGGTCCACCACAAAACCTCGCAAGAGCATCTGCCAGATATCCCAGGGCGCTATTACATGCCATAGGAAAAACCTCAAAAGACTATCTGCAGATCTCCCAGGGCGTTATTACATGTGGTCATGGAAAAACCTCGCAAGAGCATCCCAGGACTGATTACGGGCACACAGCCCAACCTATCGGATCTCCCATGGCGCTATTACATGCCATAGGACAAAACCTTGCAAGAGCATCTGCCAGATATCCCAGGGCGCTATTACATGCCATAGGCAAAACCTCGTAAGACTATCTGCAGATCTCCCAGGGCGCTATTACATGTCCTCCCAGAGCAAAACCTCGAAAGAGCATTTGCCAGATGTCCCAGGGCACCGATATTACATGCCATAGGCAAAACCTCGAAAGACCATCTGCAAATCTCCCAGGGCGCTATTACATGCTCATCTGCACAACCTGATCCACGGCCATAGAGTATCAACCTAATACTCACCATACATCATCCTGATGTATCCATGATCATCCTGATCATCATCACTGCAACGTCCTGCTGCATGTCATCTGGAGAAACATCCTGAAGCTCGTCATCCATGATCATCCTGATCATCACTGCAACATCCTGCTGCATATCATCTGGAGCAACATCCTGAATCTCGTCATCCATGATCATCCTGATCATCACTGCAACATCCTGCTGCATACCAAGTATCTACCTGATACATATCATCATACATGATCCTCCTGATCATACAATGTATCCACCTAATACAAATACAAATACATGATACATATCACCATACATGATCCTCCTGATCATACAATGTATCCACCTGATACATATACAGATACAAGGTCCAAGCATCCAACAAGATGCATATACAAAATACATACACATGATCCAACTGATCATATCCAACATCCAACATGATGCGTACATACATACATAAAAATGATCCAACTGATCATATCCAGCATCCAACATGATGCGTACATACATACATAAAAATGATCCAACTGATCATATCCAAGCAGAAACCAGAACATCATCCTGATGCTCATCATCCAACACTTACATCCACAGCCATGTGAAGGATCCTCCTTCCAACATGCTTGGAATGGCTTCAGCAAATGTGTCCATCACTTCTTCCTCGAAGTGTCCTCGATCTGAAGAACGCCAAGCCTCTCTCTGAAGTACTCAAACTTCACCCTGGCTAGTGGCTTCGTCAGCACATCTGCAATCTGCTCGTCCGTCGCAACATACAGAAGCTTCACAGCTCCTCTCTGCACCATATCCCTGATATAGTGATATTTGATCTCTATGTGTTTCGACCTGTCATGAAACACTGGGTTCTCGGACAGCTTCCCACAACTCTGGTTATCTCAGAAGATACCAGTAGCCTCCAACGGGAGATCAAATAACTCAGACAGTAGCTTCCGTAGCCATACTGCCTCACAACTAGATGAACAGGTTGCAACATACTCTGCCTCAGCTGTACTCAGTGCTACGCAGGACTGCTTCTTGCTAAACCAAGAGATCACACCTGATCCCATACTGAAGCAGCACCCATATGTGCTCTTCCTATCTGCAGCACTGCCAGCCCAATCTGAATCAACATAACCCTGCAGGTTAAACTTTTGATTCACTTCATACTTGAGCCCATAATCCACTATACCCTTCAGGTACCTTAGAACATGCTTTACAGCAACCAGGTGAACACTCCTCGGATCCGTCAGGAACTGGCTCAATGTGTTCATAGCAAAGCAAATGTCTGGTCTCGTGTTCGTCAGGTACATCAAGGACCCAATCATCTCACGATATGTAGAGACATCAACTGGGTCAGATGAAGCATCACATAGAAGCTTCAGATTCAATGCCATAGGTGTGGCCATGGCCTTGCAATCCATCATCCCGAACCTCTTCAGGATCTCTACTGTGTACTTCCCATGACCAAGGAAGATCCCACCTGCAATCTGCCACACCTCCATACCTAGGAAATAGTGCATCATTCCCAAATATTTCATATCGAACTCGGCAGCAAGCTTCCGCTGCGTGTTGGCAATCAATTTATCTTCACCAAGTTCTGCACACATATATGACTGCACCATGCTGTCTTGAAATCCATCTGGTGCATCTTCTATTTCATCACTTTTATATTTCTCAATGCTGCCATCTGCAACATGCTTGATCTGATAGTTCCATTTGGAAGTCACAATAGACTTCCCTTCAGCTCTTGGGACCACATCCCAAACATCGTTCTTCATGATCGACGGATCATGGCATTCTTCCCGTATCCTGGGAAATTCAATATCTTCAATAGATAATTTTGTTTTTGAACAAATGTTGTAGTTCTTCTTTTGTAGGTGAAGATATACGGTCTTTCCTACAAAACAGGTTAAATTGCATGATTAGAAACATCTCATAATTTTCAAAAAAAATTCTTACACATAACGAAATATGTCATACAGTCATGCAATTATCTTAGCCAATGCTTCAATACAACATTTATCCATATTCCGTAACTTTCTAGATGCCTTCCAATCTCTACCAGAACATCGTTAAGAGTGTGCACAACTCCCAGCATGTCAGCAAAGAGGTTTCATTCTAGATAAGTAGCAATGGAATGTTGTACAGTTCCATAGGCCACTTACCCATGTATATTAGTAGTATACTGTTCATCAATGCAACTATTCTAATATGCACAATACTTATCCTAAGTCTAGGAACATGAGCATATACATCATTTGAACAATTTTATTTAAACAAACAAATATGCATGAAATGATAATTAAAATACTTATCTTTGTTTGTTCGTTGGGTGGACTCCCTCTAAGTCTTTGTTTCTTTGCGGGAGATACTGGAGTCATAATCTGAAGTAGCTTCTTCTACACCTTTCTGTTGTGGAATGTACAAAGATTTTCAACTCCCTCTGAATATCTGCATCCTTGCAGAAGCTACTGAAGTGTGCTCCTTTGCTTTCTTGCAGGAACAACTGGAGTGTGCTCCCTCTTGATCTTTGCTTCCTGGATTACCTGTCCTTGAACTTACATTCATCCTTGGTCCCTATGCATGCTTATTAGTATCACGATTGTGTTATCCTTGTGATCTCAAATAAAATCATACATTCATTAGTATACTATTAAAACACAATAATCTCAATCATGTATAGTCATGATCATTTCAAACAGAAATAATAAGCATTAGCATTCAAGGTTTATGTAGGATTCTTATGGTTAGTCAAATCATCAATTATGGTAAGACACATAATATACATATACTCATGATTATTCAAACTTAATATTTCATGAATAATCATTATCAACAATGCGACCGTATAAGATCCTAACCCAAGGTAGGAATCTAGCTTTATATAGGAAAAACATACCTGGATTAGCATGCTAGCTAATTATGTCTAACATACCCGTATAATGTCTTTTGGTTCTCTTCAGTGACTTGTGCTAGTAACCTGCATGCCTCATAAGTTAACCATTATAAAACCAAGTTATACATACCTCGTAAATAGATCTTCTATGAGATCCATGACAATGGATGAATCTTTGTCCTCATGTCATCATGATCATATGTTCTTGAACCAGAACATGATCTGTCTTTCTTGGTGTACCTTTCATGTTAGTAGACAACATAAACCTCATACAACACCATAATTCATTAGTACAATCATAAGTGTCAACACCCTAACCAATGAATATCTTCTATCATGCATTCATAATTTTGTTAAGGTGATACGACAAATCTAAAATCAAAATTGTACTAACCGTAATAACATGAAGACAAACATACCATAAACTTAATCATGGACAAATATCAAAACATACCTCGATGAGTCATACCTGTCGAGATCGCTTGTAATCTTCTTATGTAAGGCCTTGGCCTCATCTCCCTCTGAAACAGAAACTTCTTCACTTATGTAGATGATCAATCCATCTTCTTCCCAAACCACTTGATTTGCAAGAACTGGACCTGGAGCTGGATATGGGTTTGTCAGAGAAACCCCAAAAATTCAAACTTTGAATTTCAAACTTCTGAAAGGATAGAAATGTGCGCCTTGATGAGCTGATCAAACTTGTATATTCAGAATTTGAAAACTGCAAAGTTTCACTCCTCAATTTTGCCTTTGAAACTTCCGAATTCACTGGACGTGACCCTGAACTGGGGTTTGATGAAGCCCACTCTTCTGCCCCATCAAAAGGTTTGATCCAAATCTCTAAGCTTCTATTTTTCTGAGGAGCTTCCAGCCGTGGTCACAGATTTCAAAAATTGCCATTTTTACAGAAGCCCTAATTTTCCACTTTTCTGATCAAAGTCCCGAACTAGGGTTTGATCAAGCCCGGCCTTCTGCCCAACCAAAAATTCTGATCTTGGTCTCTAAATTTCTATTTTGATGAGTAGCATCCAGCCGTGGTCTCCGATTACAAAAATTTCAACTTTCTTCAAAGCCCTAAATTCCGGAAGCCATGAATGAAGGTACTCAAAATAATTCTGTTTTGACAGAAATATGTACCTGATTGTTTCTGGTGTAACTCTGAACTTTTTGATCCACAGGGTCTGAAAAAGTTTCCTGAGATAGCCTGACCTGTTATCTTTCCATCCTGACAGGTCTGACCTCAATTGGATTCTCTGAGAGAGAGTAATGCCAAATGTCGCAACGTGACCTGTTTTGGGATAAAACAGGAGAGCGAACTTGTACGGCGTGCCACGTGTCACTGTTTTAACTTCGGCCTCTGAAAAAGTTTCTTGAGATATCTTGGCCTGTTACCTTTCCATCCTGACAGGTCTGACCTCAATTGGACTCTCTGAGAGAGAGTTATGCCAAATGTCCCAACGTGACCTGTTTATGGGATAATGCAGGAGAGCGCACTTGTATGGCGTGCCACGTGTCACTGGTTCATCGTCGGCCTCTGAAAACGTTTTCTGAGATAGTACATTCTGTGTACTACCTGTCACTTCTTAAGAAATTTTATTTGGAGCTTCCTAGCCCAAGTTATGACCTTTTTCCCAAGGTCACCTGATTTTGACTCAGATCTGGAAGAGGCAGAAGCCCTATATTGTACAGATCATAAATCACAAAGTACAACGAATTAGAGGTTGTCCTTTGGACACAAGGTACCTGGATATTTAATATTCATCCTGTAACAATTTCAGATCTGAAAACTTCGCCAAAACGGATTTATAGCGAAAGTGCTACGATGACTGGTTTTTGCTATATCAAGCCCTAGCATCGTAAGTGCAACAAGTGTCATACATGCCATATCATGCCTTCTTTCAGGCTAGCTCTGATACCATGTTAAATTTTCAGAATTTACTTCAATCTGATCTAGGATCTTAACTGAGAGAACAACATGTACAGCATATCTACAGCATATCAATCATGGAGACAATAATGCAAGAACACAAGAGACACAAAGATTTACTTGGGGAAAACCATAAAGGTGAAAAACCCAATAACTTCCTCAGAGATAGATAGAGCAATGATACAACCAACCAAGAGAGATAGCCATAACCTAGCAGCAGATCCTCCTCCTCCATAAGTGCGCCTCTCCTCCTTGAGAGCATGTGTGAGAAGTGAGTGAGTAAATAGAGTGCCTCCCGCACTCTATTTATACTTGACTTGACTTGCCTTTTTACCTAACTCATGTAGGCTCGAACTTAACCACATAACATAATGCTGACTGGGCCGACCCCCAATAGGGTGGTCTAATAACCCTTTGACCCACATGGCCAACCCCCAATAGGGTGGTCTAATAACCCTTCGACCCACATGACGTATACAGGGCCGACCCCAACAAGGTGGTCTAATAACCCATCAAGTATAAGTTACGACACTTACAATATAAATGACGACACTTCCGTATAGAGGAATAAAACCATATCTATAGGAGTACATACAACATATATGAAATACATTCCGAAGTTACATATACATCAACAGACTGATCACTTTCTGGTTCTCTTGAGATCAACTTGTGATCATCAAAAACTACAATTTCCTCATCAAAATAGTGTTGAGAAGATGATGATAGAGCAACGTTTAAATGACAAGGACTATGATTAGCTAAGAACATGTAGTTGCCTATGCAATCATTGGTTACCTTAGATTCATTCTGGTTTACAAACTGATCATAAACTTCTGACTCATACCTATTTCTAGAGTACTCTGCAAATATTGAAGAATTCTGACTTGAATCTGAAGTGAACTCACATGCTCGCTGCTGTTCCAAATCTGCTTCAAACTCGTTACTTTCCTGGTCAAAATATGAAACATACTGACAGTCTTCCTACTCCTGTGCAGGCATATTTTCAAAACCATCTTGATCACGGATCCTCTTGGAATCACGGATGTTGTCCTCCACTTCCTTTGCATCTTCAAACAATTGTCTTAAGGATGATGACTTCCTTTCTAATATGAGAAGGGAAAGTTCTGAATGCAAACCCATAACATAATATATCATGGTAGCAGTCTTTGTAGGCCGGATCTCCGAAGGCATATCATGATAAGTGTTGTAGAATCTTCGATTGAAGATAGGAAAAGCTTCGTCCTCCTCTCTCTTCAAAGCATAGAAATCAGCGAGATACAAATCAAGAGATTTGTTCTCACCCCAATGCTTCAAAAAGGCATTTGACAACTCGATCCAAGAGCCAATAGAATTATCTCTCAAACTCTTAAACCATATTGCAGCATCTTTAAACAAACTTTTGGAAAATGTCCTCATAATCACATCATCATGAACTATCTCAAACTGATCAAGGAAGTTTTCAAAATCCCCTAAGTGCCTCTCAGCTATAACATGATCATATACAGAAAACCAGGGAAGATACTTAAAGAAAGCAAGAGGATAAGGATTAAGGTGACATGGCAACCTCAAAGGTTTAAACATCCTATTTCTGATTTTGACTTGAAAAGTAGTGGGCTGAACCCGAGGGTTAATACTTTGATAAGAAGGATCAACAATAAGGGAAAAATGTGCTATGATATGGACAAGTTTTGAAACAAGTTCAACCTCCTCAAGGTTACATGGATGCTCAAATTCAAAAGGAATTTGATGCAGAACTCTTCTTTAGGAATAGGCGGAGGTAAAGATATAGAATTAACATCAACCACACAAGGAGGCTGCAAACCTTCCTCTTTCGAAGATGGGTATACGAAGGTAGGTTAATGATCATCGAAATAAACAAAACAGAAGATAATCCTCTTTACATGTGAAGGGAAAAGCATGAAAGAGCTGATAAAGAACAACAACAGTTCAAGACGAAGACTAATGAACTGATACCTAGATTTAGAATTTAGTCTCTTCATTTTCTATCAACCGGATCCTCCCCAATGGAGTATTTAATCATGGAGTCTCCAGGCAGATGATACAGTCAATTCTTTGTCCTCCTTTTTTCTGCCATCAAAATTCGGATCTATGTCGTTCTCTCGGGGAAATTAGCTTCAATCTCCTCTCCCAGGCAGCAGCGCCAATTTTTTATCACTCCAAGAAATTACTCCCTGACTGTAGAAGGGTGTAAGCTTGGTAACTTAAATATTCAAGAATGTAGGGAGAAAAGGATCAAGTCGGATGACTTAATATGCTCACATTCAATCAGAAACATATGAATTTACTCGAAGACGAAAGGATTTCTACTATACTGCTCAGTAGGATTAAATTGAAGGTGTGGAAGCAAGAAGAAGACTTATTATGCTAACAGAAATATAGATACAATAGCATATGTGAATGGCCAACTATGACAGGTAATGAACTTATCATACTAGCAGAAACATACATAAGATTGCATACAATATATGGTCAGACATAACCAGTAAGATACTTGCAAGTCTAGCTCATCAATGCAAAGACATGACGACGGCCATCAGGCATTAGATAAACAGGAAAGGCAATGTATACAGGTTTAGTATATCAATGAAGAGATGAGATGACAATCATCTATCATTAGATGTACATAAACATGAAAAGAATATGAAAACTAAACAAACACACTGAAAGAAGCTTCTATGTCAAGATAAATCCATCAATGTCTTCAATGAAATATGGTTACAAGCTTCCAAAGTTGAATCACAATCCTCAGACTGCTTTTTCCCCTCCCTCGGCTAATTGTAAACTTTTAGCTTTATAGCTTTTACATCAAAAAGTTAGATCCTATTAAAAATGATCGAATAACTAAAGATAGTATGTAATCTTAAACTAACAACAAAATAATAGGAACTGATCCTATATAAAAGAAGTCAAACCATATTCTAATACTAAATCTTTGACAACTCCTCCTGTGTGTTGGTGATGACTACGCCTTCTAGAATCTTCAATTGACATCTGGAAGCTAATCCTCTCATCCTTCAACCAAAGTGGAAACCAAATTTAACTTAAAAACTCTCCTCAAAATCTACAAAAGACATTTATCTTCTGTATTTAGAAGTTGACATTGGCTTGGAAGTCTCTTTAAGTGATCTGGCTGCAAGAAGACCTGATCTGGGTGAATAAACTAGCATTCTACCCATGTCTGTGCTTTCGGTGGCTTGTAAGCCTGAAATAGAGTAGGGTTAGCTAACGAAAGTAGAGATTTCGTGTCACATACCCCAATTTTATGAAAATAATGTAATTATTTTATCATATTTCTAAGACATTATGTTAAATTTAATGCTTAGTAGAAATTTGATGACTCAGCAGAGTCACAAGAAATGGAATGTAATTCTGAATATTTTATTATTAATAAATAAATTATGGAGACAACAACATGGGAGAGCTGTTAAAAGAGGTTACTGGTCTAACTGGTGGATGGAACTAGGTGGAAGGGCAAAAGACAAGTGGCAGCATCCTCAAACACTTCCTAAGTTGCAGGTGGCAACTTCCCTATATTTTGGGGTCATGATTCCCCAAGAAAGTGGAATCTGAGCAGGTGGCTCATTAATGACAGTTAACCCAACTAAGACCTAGGCAATCTTTTAAATAGTACTCAATGAACTGAGCTGGGGGTTCAACATAGTTCTGGAGGGAGAATACATTCAGGTGAATGCTATTCAGGAGTCCCATTGAGGAAGAGGGAAAATACAGTAAGGGAGTGTTTTGATATGAGATGCTTCAGTAACTTGGTTCCAGTTTAGCTATTTGGTTGAGTGAATTGTTTTGCTGCACCTAGTTCCAGCCAGGGAGACCAGAGCAAGCTCGGGGGTCCTGAGAAGTGTTGTCTGGGCACTCTCCAGGAATTGGTAGGGAGGAACAGCCTCCCATTGCTGTTGTTGTCCACAAATCAAGACAGGTTCTGCTACTTACTCCTATATGTTTATTAAGGAAGAATTAATGCATGTTATGTTTACTGTTAATATGTTTAAGTGGTAATTAATCTATTAGTAAATTGAATATCTCGGAATATCAGTAGTAATATTTTAGAAGTTACTGTGATTTTCTGATTTGTTAGTATGAGTTAATATCTTTGTTTTTCTATTATTAATGCATTTATAATTTACACAAAAAAAAAACCATCCATATTTTATGCAATAGTTTATACACTATAAGCATAATCTAGTTTATTATTATTTTGTTAAATACAAACCCTAGCAGGAAATATTATAGTTATGATATTAAAACAAATTAAAGAAATTAGAACCCTGTTGCCGAGCTTAACTTTGTTTTATCAACACTCACAGGTCTCTGGTTTATCAACCAAACTTGAATCCTAGAACTTAGATCCGGTTTTTACAACCAAACAACAGCAGAACAGAAGTCTAATTCATCGATCGAGCACAGCAATAGGAAGATATCATTCTTTTTATTTACATTCAAACGAAAACAGAGTTGAGACCAAAGTAACAAAAATACATCACAACTGTAGGATTTCGTGAATACTATTACTCTAGTCCTCAACTTTAAGAGTATCTCATCAGATAAAAACCTAGCTGTTTAATCCATAAAAACGAAACCGACAGAACAGTTTCCAACTCACTATCGAGTTCCATTATAAAATCTTGCTTTTGTTTCTCTAACTACCAACAGTAAACCATTATAATTACAGAATCATAATATAACTAATTTCATTACTGTGTTTTCGGATTATACCTTGGTATGCTAGAAGTTACAGGCATGTGAACATGGAAGAGTTTTTACAACAACCGACGGAACCAGAAAACCATTTCTTATGTTATGATAATCTAACCTGGGTGCGAACCCCCAACTGGACAGAGTTTCTTTTCAAAACAACCAGACAAGTAACTAAACCTAATTACGAAGGTGTGTTCACTCGAACCACATTATCCCGAGTTTTTTTTTTATAATAAGAAGTTCCAGTAGAGGCAAACATGGTATTTAAAATCCTCAACAAAACTAAAACATATAGAACAGTTGTTTTTGCTCATCGTCGAGCTCTCTTATTATTACATTACATTTCGTTTGTTATGCATTTAACAACAGAAGGAAACCATAACTATAATATCAACTTTTAAAACAAGTCATCGCCGTAGTTTTAAATTTTATTCCCATCCTTTCTGACTTATATACAACAAAAATAATAAGGGTAATTACCACGATTCACTTATGGCCGTAGCCCTATTTTATTAAAAAGAAACAGTAGATAAACGTAGAAATCTTATAACGCATTCCATTTCCAGCTCAATACACAATTCAGAACAAAGACAGAACAAGTTTTATATAAGCCTGTGTACAGGAAGAACTATATTAAGATATATTTCAAAAACCCTGGAAGATATCCCAACCCTTTTTAAAAGGGTTTGTAACAAAACTTAAACACAGAGGTCGTAACCTCCCTCAAAGAACAGAGGCTTAAAACAAATTTTTCATCACAAACTATCCGGTATCAAACAACCAAAGTGCCGAAAAGGAGTTCCAATAGCCACAACAACGATGGAAGCCAAACTTCCAAGACCAAAACCCTACAGTGCAAACAACCCACAAGGAGGATTTGCCATGGTAGAACTAGGCTTACCCGGAGATGCAACCAACAACCGAAGCCGGAGTAATCCACAATGCGAAGGGAGTCCGAGCCTGCAACAAAACAAAAGCTTTATCAATAATCATACTCATCTATATAAAAATGACGATTCTTAAAACAACTTGTTGTGTTCAGAAAAACAAGGATGAACCTTTAAGCTTACCGAGGTTGAATGCAGACATGTACAGTAGATAGGCTGATAGCCATAAGCAATAGAAGGGTGAACCCCCCTCGTTTCACCAACACAAACAAGCTGACTGTTAAACAAGAAGTATGTGCTACCATGTAAGCATCAAAAAGAACCGAGCAAAAAGAAATGCAAGGCCACGCTGTGACAAGAGATTCCACTGTTAACGAAATTACAAACCCTAGATGCTCGACCAGCCACCATTGCTAAAACAACAATTACAAATGACCCTCAGACGAGGCTTTGAACATTATGAAAGATGAGGCAGCATGCAAGCTGTTAACACATTGTAACAATGGCGGCCAGACTGGTAACGAATGACAAGGATAAACCCTAGGCACTACAACATTCCCATAGCTGTCAACAGTTAATATTAAAAACTTGCAAACAAAATCATCAAGCAAAGGAATGATAACAGTCATGGGACAATAACAACAATGCCATTACATGGCTCAAACCAGGAGAGGTTGCAGAGAAGGACCCGAGCCCGAAGGCGAAGAAAATGATGAGGTAGGGTTTGGCCCAGCGTTTTAAATCACCCCACACTTGGTCCTCGTTGAAACACGTAGCATTTTAATAATTCAGAGCTGTGGGTCGAGGTTCTATAGTCCCACGAGGACTTTCCAATTATTGGAAATCATTTAAAACAAAATAAGAATACTCAATTATGGAATAAATCATAGTTCCAAGCTACCAAAACTTCCACGATAGCTCATGCTTGGATTTGGTATTGGAAACCATAAGACTTGGGCCTACAAAATTGCAATTGTAATAATGATGATTAAGTTCAAAGATCTCAATGGCAATTTTATCATTATTGACAATTAAAACTCATAATATTTGTTTTAAGTTAAAAGATTATTATTAGATCTTCATAACAATTAATACATAGATCATTCATATAACAATAAAAAAAAACCTTGAATGAAGTCTTCAATACATAGAATTATATTTCCAACAAAAATCTTGCTTAAACGATAGCAATCGAGAATAAGATTGGACGTTGGTCTCAAACATAGAACATTTGATAAATTATTATCAAATCTCCAAGGTGGCAGCTATTAATTAAATCACTACTAGATTGCAAGTTGGTCACTAAAATTTATAGCCATCTTGATGCGACAGAATAAAAGATACAATATCTCCATCATTACTCTAAGTTACTGTAGAGAGGTAGGACATAAATAACTGACGTTTTATGTTGAGATAGTACTGCAGGGGTGGGTAAAAAAAAAACTTGTTACTGATTCATGATGGAACTTTAATTGGCAGATTGCAAACTATACGACTCATTGTTATTTGTTTAAGAAAGACTAGACCTGTGTTATCTTTAATACACAACGTGTTTAATAAAGTATGATCATGAGAAGAAACAAGTGCAGTTTTCAATTAAAAACAACTACTTAAATCGTAAACAATAGAAGGCAGGTATCGACAAAACATAGTGATATCTTTAACTCCCAAGCTGAGCAATTGAAAGTATAAGACAAACTTGTTCGAAACTCTGAACTGAGCATGAATCAAAAGTATTCTACCTTAAGGAGCTTGATACACCTGGTTAGCATCTTTAGACCTATTCATTGAATGAGCTGGTAAAGATAAATTGACTTATGATGCCCGACATTACCTGTGTATCTGTAAGCGAAGAAATAAATTGGTGCATTAGCTCGAAAGCTAAGTAAGCCAGTCCATCATAGCATTTTCCCCCTTGCGGATGAAAACAGAAAAACAATCAGCAATAATTAAAGAAACTCATAATAATATTTAAGTACAAAAAAGATCATTTCGACATCCGTACCATCACATAAGTTAAACAGATAGTTAATTAACTGCATTTAATAACTTTTATTGCTATCTTAAAAATTTTAAATTTTTCTGAAAATTTCGGGTTTTGACATGTGGTATCAGAGCATGGTTCATACACTAGGCATGGATGTGAGTCCACTATTTTCCGCATAACAGTGCAAATGAAAATAGAATTATATATATATATATATATATATATATATTATGTACTAACTTATACTTTCTGTTTCATAAAGACAGAGCAGAAAATTTCTTTTTCTAAATCTAACAGGCAGGTATGGAAAAACTGGGAGAATATGCTGAGGAGGAATCTCCAAACACTGCGACAAGACAGATGTCGAGAGAACCTGTGACAGAGGAGGTAATTGCTCACTCCTCAGAACTGATGCAGACCATAAAAGGTTTAAAGACAGAAATAGAAACAGTCAAGAAGGATAATGAACGGATTCTAAAAACTCAAGAGCAGCTAAATCAATTATTACTAGAAAAATTTCAGACCGAAGGAAGAAACAGAAGAGCTGACTCAGAAGAAGCTAGTCATCAAAGAGGGTCTAAGAGGATGAAACCAGCTAAATCGGACAGCAGTTCATCAACTGAAGAAAGAAGGGAACAACCCAGTTATCACACTACTAGTGACAGCAGTGAAGCTGAGCTGCATAACAGAAGGAAAAAGTACAGACCTTATGAAGAGATTTCCGGGGAGTTTAAGAAAATAAAACCCCCAACATTTAACGGAGAATCTGAAACAGGAGAAGAGGCGGAATCCTAGTTATCTGGAATGAGAAAATATTTCCAGATTTATAACTATTCAAATCAGCTGAAGGCACGAATGGCCATCTACAACCTTTCTGGAAAGGCGGACATATGGTGGCAAGACCTGAAAAGGGTCAAGGGGATTAAAGAAAAAGAAGTTAATTGGAGTACCTTTAAAAGATACTTCAAGAAGAAATTTCTGTCTGAACAGTACTATGAAGAGAGGGCCAAGGAATTTTATGAACTGAAGCTAGGATCTATGACAATGAAGGACTTAAACAGTAAGTTCTTAAGTCTGTTAAGGTATGTGCCGTATTTTGTCGAAGAGAAACCAAAAATACAGCGGTTTCTTAGCTGTCTGCCCTATCATATCAAGGACAGAATTGAATATGATAACCCCAAAACGCTGGAAGAGGCTATGCGAAAGGCAAATTTCTGTTATGAATAGAATAAAAAGAAAGAAGGGATAGCTAACTGGAAAGCTAAAAAGAACAGCAATCAGCCTGAGTACAGGAAAAAGGAGTTTGTACCCCAGAAAAACTTCAAAAATAACAAGAACAGAACTCTGTTTAATGGTAAAAACTTCCAGGGGAGTAAAAATGGAGTTACTAATAATTCCAGTAACTTCAAGGGTAGCAAGGAGGTTCCCAACAATCACAGAAATTACGCTAAGAATTTTGAACGGAAGGAGCCTGTTAAGTGCTGGGAGTGTAATGGTCCACATTATGCATCATTTTGCCCAAATCGAAAGAAATATATCAACAATATTCATACTATTCAAGATGAAATGACTGTTGGAGACTTTGCAGGAACTATGCCCCGAATCAATGCAGCGTTGGAAAACCGCCAAGCTGACTATCAAACTTCCATGGTGGAAGTAGGAGGTATGATTAACAAAACCCCTGTAACTATTTTAATAGATCCAAGTGCTAATCTTAGTTATATTTCACCCCAGCTAGTAGAAAAATGTAACCTAACTGTTGAAAGGTTTGATAATTCCTGGTCTGTACAACTAGCTACTGGGGCAAAAAGGAAAGTAAACTGTTATGTTAAAGAATGTACTTTAGATATGAATGACTTTCGAACTACTGTTCAGTTAAATATTCTGCCACTTGGCTCATATGACTTGCTTATTGGTATGGAATGGTTAGAACAACATAAGGTAGTTTTAAACTGTTTTGACAAAACTTTTAGATGTGTAAACAATAATGGACAGCCTGTAACTGTTAGGGGTATTCCTAGGAAAACAGTAGTCAGGCAGATTTCTGCTTTACAACTTAAAAGGGCAGTCAGAAAAGGGTGTAAAGCCTATGCTGTAACTATTACAGATGAGACAGATAAGTCTGAAGGCAGCAAGATAACAGTAGAGGACATCCCTGTAGTAAATGAATTCATTGATGTTTTTCCGGAGGAAATCCCAGGATTGCCTCCCAAAAGAGAACTGGACTTTACAATTGAACTTGTACCAGGTGCTGTACCCAGTTCAAAAGCTCCGTATCGTATGAATATCTTGGAGCTTAATGAATTAAAAACTCAGTTGAAGGAGTTAATAGACAAGAATTACATTCGACCCAGTGTATCCCCTTGGGGAGCGCCAGTAATTTTTGTTAAAAAGAAGGACGGAACTATGCGACTTTGCATAGATTACCGTCAACTGAACAAGATGACGATTAAAAACAGATATCCGTTACCTCACATAGATGATCTGTTTGATCAACTACGTGGAGCTACGGTGTTCTCTAAAATAGACCTAAGATCGGGATATCATCAGGTGAGGATTAAAGAAGAATATATTTTCAAAACAGCTTTCAGAACAAGGTATGGACATTACGAATTTGTTGTAATGCCATTTGGGCTTACTAACGCCCCAACTGTCTTTATGTGCTTAATGAACAACATAATGCACAAATACTTAGATAAATTTGTTGTCGTATTCATCGATGACATTTTAATTTATTCTAAGAATGAAGAGGAGCATAAAGAACACTTACGGATAGTCTTACAAGAACTAAGAGAGCAGCAGCTATTTGCGAAGTTCAGTAAGTGTGACTTCTTCAAAGACGAATTCCAGTACTTAGGACATGTAGTCACCAAGGAAGGGATTTCAGTTGATCCTGAAAAGATCCGGGCAATTGAAGAGTGGCCATTACCAAAAGACGTAACAGATGTTAGATCCTTCATGGGAATTACCGGTTATTACCGGAGATTCATTGAAGGCTTTTCAAAAATAGCCAACCCAATCACTTCCTTGCAAAAGAAAGGAAAAAAGTTTGATTGGAACGTGAAGTGTGAAGAAAGCTTTAGGAAACTTAAGACTTTATTGACAACTGCGCCTATTCTCAGAATAGCGGACCCTAATAAAGATTTCGTGGTTTGCACCAATGCTTGTAATGACGGTCTAGGCAGAGTGTTGACTCAGGATGGACATGTCATTGCCTACGAATCTAGGAAGCTGAAAATTCACGAAAAGAATTATGCCACTTATGATTTGGAACTGGCTGCTGTTATCCATGCTTTAAAGATGTGGCGACACCACTTAATAGGCATAAAGTTTACTTTAATGACTGATAATAAGGGTCTGAAATACCTTTTAGACCAGCCTAACTTAAATGCAAGACAAGCCAGGTGGTTGGCCTTCTTAAGTGAATATGATTTCGAAATTCAGCACATAAAAGGAAAGGAAAATAAGGTGGCTGATGCTTTGAGCAGAAATGCAAAGCTGAATTTTGTATCAGCTAGCAGCACTTTTACCTCTGATTTGAATGAACAGTTGGCTGAAGGGGTAAAATCAGATGAAAATTATCAGCACTTACAAGCTACAGCTAAAGAAGCACCTACAGAAAGTTTAATAAAAGGTTATAGTCTAAATGTAGATGGATTTTTATTGTTTAAAGACAGGCTGTATGTTCCAAATGTACCTAAAGTTAAACTGTTAATTCTGGACGAAGTTCATAAAACCCCTTACTCAGGGCATCCAGGCTACTAGAAGACTGTCGCCATGTTGATAAAAGAATATTTTTGGCCTAATATGAAATCTGAAACAGCCGAGTATATAGCTAGATGTTTGGACTGCCAACAAGTGAAAACAGAACACCAACATCCAGCTGGGTTGCTGCAACCCTTGCCTATTCCCAACTGGAAGTGGGAGATAATTAGTTTAGATTTCATTACGGGATTACCTAAAAATCAGCATCAGAATGATTCAATTATGGTAGTGGTAGATAAATTAAGTAAATCAGCACACTTTATTCCTGTTAAAACCACTTACAAGGCTGCAAACATAGCTGATATATTTCTGAAACAGATTTTTCGGTTACATGGTGTCCCAAAAGTTATTATTTCAGACAGGGATCCTAAATTCACAGGAAATTTTTGGAAATCCTTGTTTAAAGGATTAAACACAACTCTGAATTTCAGCACATCCTTCCATCCTCAAACGGACGGACAAACTGAAAGAGTTAATCAGGTATTAGAAGATCTGCTAAGGATGTATGTTAAAGATCAACCAGGTAAGTGGGAGGATTATTTACATTTAGCAGAATTTGCATACAATAACAGCTATCAATCGTCAGTTAAGTTTAGTCCTTTTGAAATTCTGTATGGACGTAAATGTAACACACCTATCTCTTGGAGCAATCCAGTAGATAGATTAGTGTTAGGACCTGATTTATTAAAGGAGATGGAACAGATTGTGAAACAAGTGCAAGTAAATTTGAAGATTGCCCAGGATCGGCAAAAGAGTCAAGCAGATTTGAAAAGAACTCCTAAAGAGTTCCAGGTAGGTGAACATGTGTTCATCAAGGTAAGGCCAAAGAAGAGCTCCCTAAGACTGGGAAGTTGTGCAAAATTAGCGCCACGTTACTGTGGTCCATTTGAAATTTTATCTAGGATTGGTCAAGTTGCTTATCAGCTAGCCTTACCACCTAATTTAAAAGTACACAATGTTTTTCATATTTCTATTCTGAAAAAGTATGTTCATGATACTACTCATGTTATTGACTGGAACATTGTACAAGTAGAACCAGAAGGGGAAGTTCTGGTGGAACCGGATTGTATCCTCGAGAGGAGAGAAATTACTCTGCGGAACCGTACCATTGGACAGCTGAAGGTGCAATGGAAGCACCTTAGTCCTGAAGAAGCTACCTGGGAACTGGAAAGTAAGATGCGGGAAGCATACCCAAATCTATTCCAACAGGTGGATGAGGACAAGGAATAAGTAACATCGAGGACGATGTTACATTTTAAGGGGGTGTGTATGTCACATACCCCAATTTTGTGAAAATAATGTAATTATTTTATCATATTTCTAAGACATTATGTTAAATTTAATGCTTAGTAGAAATTTGATGACTCAGCAGAGTCACAAGAAATGGAATGTAATTCTGAATATTTTATTATTAATAAATAAATCATGGAGACAACAGCATGGGAGAGCTGTTAAAAGAGGTTACTGGTCTAACTGGTGGATGGAACTAGGTGGAAAGGAAAAAGACAAGTGGCAGCATCCTAAAACACTTCCTAAGTTGCAGGTGGAAACTTCCCTATATTTTGGGGTCATGATTCCCCAAGAAAGTGGAATCTGAGCAGGTGGCTCATTAATGACAGTTAACCCAACTAAGACCTAGGCAATCTTTTAAATAGTACTCAATGAACTGAGCTGGGGGTTCAACATAGTTCTGGAGGGAGAATACATTCAGGTGAATACTATTCAGGAGTCCCATTGAGGAAGAGGGAAAATACAGTAAGGGAGTGTTTGGATATGAGATGCTTCAGTAACTTGGTTCCAGTTTAGCTATTTGGCTGAGTGAATTGTTTTGCTGCACCTAGTTCCAGCCAGGGAGACCAGAGCAAGCTCGGGGGTCCTGAGAAGTGCTGTCTGGGAACTCTCCAGGAATTGGTAGGGAGGAACAGCCTCCCATTGCTGTTGTTGTCCACAAATCAAGACAGGTTCTGCTACTTACTCCTATATGTTTATTAAGGAAGAATTAATGCATGTTATGTTTACTGTTAATATGTTTAAGTGGTAATTAATCTGTTAGTAAATTGAATATCTCAGAATATCAGTAGTAAGATTTTAGAAGTTACTGTGATTTTCTGATTTGTTAGTATGAGTTAATATCTTTGTTTTTCTATTATTAATGCATTTATAATTTACACAAAAAAAAAAACCATCCATATTTTATGCAATAGTTTATACACTATAAGCATAATCTAGTTTATTATTATTTTGTTAAATACAAACCCTAGCAGGAAATATTATAGTTATGATATTAAAACAAATTAAAGAAATTAGAACCCTGCTGCCGAGCTTAACTTTGTTTTATCAACACTCACAGGTCTCTGGTTTATCAACCAAACTTGAATCCTAGAACTTAGATCCGGTTTTTACAACCAAACAACAGCAGAACAGAAGTCTAATTCATCGATCGAGCACAGCAATAGGAAGATATCATTCTTTTTATTTACATTCAAACGAAAACAGAGTTGAGACCAAAGTAACAAAAATACATCACAACTGTAGGATTTCGTGAATACTATTACTCTAGTCCTGAACTTTAAGAGTATCTCATCAGATAAAAACCTAGCTGTTTAATCCATAAAAACGAAACCGACAGAACAGTTTCCAACTCACTATCGAGTTCCATTATAAAATCTTGCTTTTGTTTCTCTAACTACCAACGGTAAACCATTATAATTACAGAATCATAATATAACTAATTTCATTACTGTGTTTTCGGATTATACCTTGGTATGCTAGAAGTTACAGGCATGTGAACATGGAAGAGTTTTTACAACAACCGACGGAACCAGAAAACCATTTCTTATGTTATGATAATCTAACCTGGGTGCGAACCCCCAACTGGACAGAGTTTCTTTTCAAAACAACCAGACAAGTAACTAAACCTAATTACGAAGGTGTGTTCACTCGAACCACATTATCCCGAGTTTTTTTTTTATAATAAGAAGTTCCAGTAGAGGCAAACATGGTATTTAAAATCCTCAACAAAACTAAAACATATAGAACAGTTGTTTTTGCTCATCGTCGAGCTCTCTTATTATTACATTACATTTCGTTTGTTATGCATTTAACAACAGAAGGAAACCATAACTATAATATCAACTTTTAAAACAAGTCATCGCCGTAGTTTTAAATTTTATTCCCATCCTTTCTGACTTATATACAACAAAAATAATAAGGGTAATTACCACGATTCACTTATGGCCGTAGCCCTATTTTATTAAAAAGAAACAGTAGATAAACGTAGAAATCTTATAACGCATTCCATTTCCAGCTCACTACACAATTCAGAACAAAGACAGAACAAGTTTTATATAAGCCTGTGTACAGGAAGAACTATATTAAGATATATTTCAAAAACCCTGGAAGATATCCCAACCCTTTTTAAAAGGGTTTGTAACAAAACTTAAACACAGAGGTCGTAACCTCCCTCAAAGAACAGAGGCTTAAAACAAATTTTTCATCACAAACTATCCGGTATCAAACAACCAAAGTGCCGAAAAGGAGTTCCAATAGCCACAACAACGATGGAAGCCAAACTTCCAAGACCAAAACCCTACAGTGCAAACAACCCACAAGGAGGATTTGCCATGGTAGAACTAGGCTTACCCGGAGATGCAACCAACAACCGAAGCCGGAGTAATCCACAATGCGAAGGGAGTCCGAGCCTGCAACAAAACAAAAGCTTTATCAATAATCATACTCATCTATATAAAAATGACGATTCTTAAAACAACTTGTTGTGTTCAGAAAAACAAGGATGAACCTTTAAGCTTACCGAGGTTGAATGCAGACATGTACAGTAGATAGGCTGATAGCCATAAGCAATAGAAGGGTGAACCCCCCTCGTTTCACCAACACAAACAAGCTGACTGTTAAACAAGAAGTATGTGCTACCATGTAAGCATCAAAAAGAACCGAGCAAAAAGAAATGCA
This sequence comes from Larix kaempferi, assembly GCA_027924585.1. NCBI lineage: Eukaryota > Viridiplantae > Streptophyta > Pinopsida > Pinales > Pinaceae > Larix > Larix kaempferi. Next base: position 3,498,672 of record BSBM01000966.1, read on the forward strand.
AGGCCACGCTGTGACAAGAGATTCCACTGTTAACGAAATTACAAACCCTAGATGCTCGACCAGCCACCATTGCTAAAACAACAATTACAAATGACCCTCAGACGAGGCTTTGAACATTATGAAAGATGAGGCAGCATGCAAGCTGTTAACACATTGTAACAATGGCGGCCAGACTGGTAACGAATGACAAGGATAAACCCTAGGCACTACAACATTCCCATAGCTGTCAACAGTTAATATTAAAAACTTGCAAACAAAATCATCAAGCAAAGGAATGATAACAGTCATGGGACAATAACAACAATGCCATTACATGGCTCAAACCAGGAGAGGTTGCAGAGAAGGACCCGAGCCCGAAGGCGAAGAAAATGATGAGGTAGGGTTTGGCCCAGCGTTTTAAATCACCCCACACTTGGTCCTCGTTGAAACACGTAGCATTTTAATAATTCAGAGCTGTGGGTCGAGGTTCTATAGTCCCACGAGGACTTTCCAATTATTGGAAATCATTTAAAACAAAATAAGAATACTCAATTATGGAATAAATCATAGTTCCAAGCTACCAAAACTTCCACGATAGCTCATGCTTGGATTTGGTATTGGAAACCATAAGACTTGGGCCTACAAAATTGCAATTGTAATAATGATGATTAAGTTCAAAGATCTCAATGGCAATTTTATCATTATTGACAATTAAAACTCATAATATTTGTTTTAAGTTAAAAGATTATTATTAGATCTTCATAACAATTAATACATAGATCATTCATATAACAATAAAAAAAAACCTTGAATGAAGTCTTCAATACATAGAATTATATTTCCAACAAAAATCTTGCTTAAACGATAGCAATCGAGAATAAGATTGGACGTTGGTCTCAAACATAGAACATTTGATAAATTATTATCAAATCTCCAAGGTGGCAGCTATTAATTAAATCACTACTAGATTGCAAGTTGGTCACTAAAATTTATAGCCATCTTGATGCGACAGAATAAAAGATACAATATCTCCATCATTACTCTAAGTTACTGTAGAGAGGTAGGACATAAATAACTGACGTTTTATGTTGAGATAGTACTGCAGGGGTGGGTAAAAAAAAACTTGTTACTGATTCATGATGGAACTTTAATTGGCAGATTGCAAACTATACGACTCATTGTTATTTGTTTAAGAAAGACTAGACCTGTGTTATCTTTAATACACAACGTGTTTAATAAAGTATGATCATGAGAAGAAACAAGTGCAGTTTTCAATTAAAAGCAATTACTTAAATCGTAAACAATAGAAGGCTGGTATCGACAAAACATAGTGATATCTTTAACTCCCAAGCTGAGCAATTTAAAGTATAAGACAAACTTGTTCGAAACTCTGAACTGAGCATGAATCAAAAGTATTCTACCTTAAGGAGCTTGATACACCTGGTTAGCATCTTTAGACCTATTCATTGAATGAGCTGGTAAAGATAAATTGACTTATGATGCCCGAAATTACCTGTGTATCTGTAAGCGAAGAAAGAAATTGGTGCATTAGCTCGAAAGCTAAGTAAGCCAGTCCATCATAGCATTTTCCCCCTTGCGGATGAAAACAGAAAAACAATCAGCAATAATTAAAGAAACTCATAATAATATTTAAGTACAAAAAAGATCATTTCGACATCCGTACCATCACATAAGTTAAACAGATAGTTAATTAACTGCATTTAATAACTTTTATTGCTATCTTAAAAATTTTAAATTTTTCTGAAAATTTCGGGTTTTGACATGTGGTATCAGAGCATGGTTCATACACTAGGCATGGATGTGAGTCCACTATTTTCCGCATAACAGTGCAAATGAAAATAAAATTATATATATATATATTATGTACTAACTTATACTTTCTGTTTCATAAAGACAGAGCAGAAAATTTCTTTTTCTAAATCTAACAGGCAGGTATGGAAAAACTGGGAGAATATGCTGAGGAGGAATCTCCAAACACTGCGACAAGACAGATGTCGAGAGAACCTGTGACAGAGGAGGTAATTGCTCACTCCTCAGAACTGATGCAGACCATAAAAGGTTTAAAGACAGAAATAGAAACAGTCAAGAAGGATAATGAACGGATTCTAAAAACTCAAGAGCAGCTAAATCAATTATTACTAGAAAAATTTCAGACCGAAGGAAGAAACAGAAGAGCTGACTCAGAAGAAGCTAGTCATCAAAGAGGGTCTAAGAGGATGAAACCAGCTAAATCAGACAGCAGTTCATCAACTGAAGAAAGAAGGGAACAACCCAGTTATCACACTACTAGTGACAGCAGTGAAGCTGAGCTGCATAACAGAAGGAAAAAGTACAGACCTTATGAAGAGATTTCCGGGGAGTTTAAGAAAATAAAACCCCCAACATTTAACGGAGAATCTGAAACAGGAGAAGAGGCAGAATCCTGGTTATCTGGAATGAGAAAATATTTCCAGATTTATAACTATTCAAATCAGCTGAAGGCACGAATGGCCATCTACAACCTTTCTGGAAAGGCGGACATATGGTGGCAAGACCTGAAAAGGGTCAAGGGGATTAAAGAAAAAGAAGTTAATTGGAGTACCTTTAAAAGATACTTCAAGAAGAAATTTCTGTCTGAACAGTACTATGAAGAGAGGGCCAAGGAATTTTATGAACTGAAGCTAGGATCTATGACAATGAAGGACTTAAACAGTAAGTTCTTAAGTCTGTTAAGGTATGTGCCGTATTTTGTCGAAGAGAAACCAAAAATACAGCGGTTTCTTAGCTGTCTGCCCTATCATATCAAGGACAGAATTGAATATGATAACCCCAAAACGCTGGAAGAGGCTATGCGAAAGGCAAATTTCTGTTATGAATAGAATAAAAAGAAAGAAGGGATAGCTAACTGGAAAGCTAAAAAGAACAGCAATCAGCCTGAGTACAGGAAAAAGGAGTTTGTACCCCAGAAAAACTTCAAAAATAACAAGAACAGAACTCTGTTTAATGGTAAAAACTTCCAGGGGAGTAAAAATGGAGTTACTAATAATTCCAGTAACTTCAAGGGTAGCAAGGAGGTTCCCAACAATCACAGAAATTACACTAAGAATTTTGAACGGAAGGAGCCTGTTAAGTGCTGGGAGTGTAATGGTCCACATTATGCATCATTTTGCCCAAATCGAAAGAAATAAATCAACAATATTCATACTATTCAAGATGAAATGACTGTTGGAGACTTTGCAGGAACTATGCCCCGAATCAATGCAGCGTTGGAAAACCGCCAAGCTGACTATCAAACTTCCATGGTGGAAGTAGGAGGTATGATTAACAAAACCCCTGTAACTATTTTAATAGATCCAAGTGCTAATCTTAGTTATATTTCACCCCAGCTAGTAGAAAAATGTAACCTAACTGTTGAAAGGTTTGATAATTCCTGGTCTGTACAACTAGCTACTGGGGCAAAAAGGAAAGTAAACTGTTATGTTAAAGAATGTACTTTAGATATGAATGACTTTCGAACTACTGTTCAGTTAAATATTCTGCCACTTGGCTCATATGAATTGCTTATTGGTATGGAATGGTTAGAACAGCATAAGGTAGTTTTAAACTGTTTTGACAAAACTTTTAGATGTGTAAACAATAATGGACAGCCTGTAACTGTTAGGGGTATTCCTAGGAAAACAGTAGTCAGGCAGATTTCTGCTTTACAACTTAAAAGGGCAGTCAGAAAAGGGTGTAAAGCCTATGCTGTAACTATTACAGATGAGACAGATAAGTCTGAAGGCAGCAAGATAACAGTAGAGGACATCCCTGTAGTAAATGAATTCATTGATGTTTTTCCCGGAGGAAATCCCAGGATTGCCTCCCAAAAGAGAACTGGACTTTACAATTGAACTTGTACCAGGTGCTGTACCCAGTTCAAAAGCTCCGTATCGTATGAATATCTTGGAGCTTAATGAATTAAAAACTCAGTTGAAGGAGTTAATAGACAAGAATTAAATTCGACCCAGTGTATCCCCTTGGGGAGCGCCAGTAATTTTTGTTAAAAAGAAGGACGGAACTATGCGACTTTGCATAGATTACCGTCAACTGAACAAGATGACGATTAAAAACAGATATCCGTTACCTCACATAGATGATCTGTTTGATCAACTACGTGGAGCTACGGTGTTCTCTAAAATAGACCTAAGATCGGGATATCATCAGGTGAGGATTAAAGAAGAATATATTTTCAAAACAGCTTTCAGAACAAGGTATGGACATTACGAATTTGTTGTAATGCCATTTGGGCTTACTAACGCCCCAGCTGTCTTTATGTGCTTAATGAACAACATAATGCACAAATACTTAGATAAATTTGTTGTCGTATTCATCGATGACATTTTAATTTATTCTAAGAATGAAGAGGAGCATAAAGAACACTTACGGATAGTCTTACAAGAACTAAGAGAGCAGCAGCTATTTGCGAAGTTCAGTAAGTGTGACTTCTTCAAAGACGAATTCCAGTACTTAGGACATGTAGTCACCAAGGAAGGGATTTCAGTTGATCCTGAAAAGATCCGGGCAATTGAAGAGTGGCCAGTACCAAAAGACGTAACAGATGTTAGATCCTTCATGGGAATTACCGGTTATTACCGGAGATTCATTGAAGGCTTTTCAAAAATAGCCAACCCAATCACTTCCTTGCAAAAGAAAGGCAAAAAGTTTGATTGGAACGTGAAGTGTGAAGAAAGCTTTAGGAAACTTAAGACTTTATTGACAACTGCGCCTATTCTCAGAATAGCGGACCCTAATAAAGATTTCGTGGTTTGCACCAATGCTTGTAATGACGGTCTAGGCAGAGTGTTGACTCAGGATGGACATGTCATTGCCTACGAATCTAGGAAGCTGAAAATTCACGAAAAGAATTATGCCACTTATGATTTGGAACTGGCTGCTGTTATCCATGCTTTAAAGATGTGGCGACACCACTTAATAGGCATAAAGTTTACTTTAATGACTGATAATAAGGGTCTGAAATACCTTTTAGACCAGCCTAACTTAAATGCAAGACAAGCCAGGTGGTTGGCCTTCTTAAGTGAATATGATTTCGAAATTCAGCACATAAAAGGAAAGGAAAATAAGGTGGCTGATGCTTTGAGCAGAAATGCAAAGCTGAATTTTGTATCAGCTAGCAGCACTTTTACCTCTGATTTGAATGAACAGTTGGCTGAAGGGGTAAAATCAGATGAAAATTATCAGCACTTACAAGCTACAGCTAAAGAAGCACCTACAGAAAGTTTAATAAAAGGTTATAGTCTAAATGTAGATGGATTTTTATTGTTTAAAGACAGGCTGTATGTTCCAAATGTACCTAAAGTTAAACTGTTAATTATGGACGAAGTTCATAAAACCCCTTACTCAGGGCATCCAGGCTACCAGAAGACTGTCGCCATGTTGAGAAAAGAATATTTTTGGCCTAATATGAAATCTGAAACAGCCGAGTATATAGCTAGATGTTTGGACTGCCAACAAGTGAAAACAGAACACCAACATCCAGCTGGGTTGCTGCAACCCTTGCCTATTCCCAACTGGAAGTGGGAGATAATTAGTTTAGATTTCATTACGGGATTACCTAAAAATCAGCATCAGAATGATTCAATTATGGTAGTGGTAGATAAATTAAGTAAATCAGCACACTTTATTCCTGTTAAAACCACTTACAAGGCTGCAAACATAGCTGATATATTTCTGAAACAGATTTTTCGGTTACATGGTGTCCCAAAAGTTATTATTTCAGACAGGGATCCTAAATTCACAGGAAATTTTTGGAAATCCTTGTTTAAAGGATTAAACATAACTCTGAATTTCAGCACATCCTTCCATCCTCAAACGGACGGACAAACTGAAAGAGTTAATCAGGTATTAGAAGATCTGCTAAGGATGTATGTTAAAGATCAACCAGGTAAGTGGGAGGATTATTTACATTTAGCAGAATTTGCATACAATAACAGCTATCAATCGTCAGTTAAGTTTAGTCCTTTTGAAATTCTGTATGGACGTAAATGTAACACACCTATCTCTTGGAGCAATCCAGTAGATAGATTAGTGTTAGGACCTGATTTATTAAAGGAGATGGAACAGATTGTGAAACAAGTGCAAGTAAATTTGAAGATTGCCCAGGATCGGCAAAAGAGTCAAGCAGATTTGAAAAGAACTCCTAAAGAGTTCCAGGTAGGTGAACATGTGTTCATCAAGGTAAGGCCAAAGAAGAGCTCCCTAAGACTGGGAAGTTGTGCAAAATTAGCGCCACGTTACTGTGGTCCATTTGAAATTTTATCTAGGATTGGTCAAGTTGCTTATCAGCTAGCCTTACCACCTAATTTAAAAGTACACAATGTTTTTCATATTTCTATTCTGAAAAAGTATGTTCATGATACTACTCATGTTATTGACTGGAACATTGTACAAGTAGAACCAGAAGGGGAAGTTCTGGTGGAACCGGATTGTATCCTCGAGAGGAGAGAAATTACTCTGCGGAACCGTACCATTGGACAGCTGAAGGTGCAATGGAAGCACCTTAGTCCTGAAGAAGCTACCTGGGAACTGGAAAGTAAGATGCGGGAAGCATACCCAAATCTATTCCAACAGGTGGATGAGGACAAGGAATAAGTAACATCGAGGACGATGTTACATTTTAAGGGGGTGTGTATGTCACATACCCCAATTTTGTGAAAATAATGTAATTATTTTATCATATTTCTAAGACATTATGTTAAATTTAATGCTTAGTAGAAATTTGATGACTCAGCAGAGTCACAAGAAATGGAATGTAATTCTGAATATTTTATTATTAATAAATAAATCATGGAGACAACAGCATGGGAGAGCTGTTAAAAGAGGTTACTGGTCTAACTGGTGGATGGAACTAGGTGGAAAGGCAAAAGACAAGTGGCAGCATCCTAAAACACTTCCTAAGTTGCAGGTGGCAACTTCCCTATATTTTGGGGTCATGATTCCCCAAGAAAGTGGAATCTGAGCAGGTGGCTCATTAATGACAGTTAACCCAACTAAGACCTAGGCAATCTTTTAAATAGTACTCAATGAACTGAGCTGGGGGTTCAACATAGTTCTGGAGGGAGAATACATTCAGGTGAATACTATTCAGGAGTCCCATTGAGGAAGAGGGAAAATACAGTAAGGGAGTGTTTGGATATGAGATGCTTCAGTAACTTGGTTCCAGTTTAGCTATTTGGCTGAGTGAATTGTTTTGCTGCACCTAGTTCCAGCCAGGGAGACCAGAGCAAGCTCGGGGGTCCTGAGAAGTGCTGTCTGGGAAGTCTCCAGGAATTGGTAGGGAGGAACAGCCTCCCATTGCTGTTGTTGTCCACAAATCAAGACAGGTTCTGCTACTTACTCCTATATGTTTATTAAGGAAGAATTAATGCATGTTATGTTTACTGTTAATATGTTTAAGTGGTAATTAATCTGTTAGTAAATTGAATATCTCAGAATATCAGTAGTAAGATTTTAGAAGTTACTGTGATTTTCTGATTTGTTAGTATGAGTTAATATCTTTGTTTTTCTATTATTAATGCATTTATAATTTACACAAAAAAAAAAACCATCCATATTTTATGCAATAGTTTATACACTATAAGCATAATCTAGTTTATTATTATTTTGTTAAATACAAACCCTAGCAGGAAATATTATAGTTATGATATTAAAACAAATTAAAGAAATTAGAACCCTGCTGCCGAGCTTAACTTTGTTTTATCAACACTCACAGGTCTCTGGTTTATCAACCAAACTTGAATCCTAGAACTTAGATCCAGTTTTTACAACCAAACAACAGCAGAACATAAGTCTAATTCTTCGATCGAGCACAACAATAGGAAGATATCATTCTTTTTATTTACATTCAAATGAAAATAGAGTTGAGACCAAAGTAACAAAAATACATCACAACTGTAGGATTTCGTGAATCCTATTACTCCAGTCCTCAACTTTAAGAGTATCTCATCAGATAAAAACCTAGTTGTTTAATCCATAAAAATGAAACCGACATAACAGTTTCCAACTGACTATCGAGTTCCATTATAAAATCTTGCTTCTGTTTCTCTAACTACCAACAGTAAACCATTATAATTACAGAATCATAATATAACTAATTTCATTACTGTGTTTTCGGATTATACCTTGGTATGCTAGAAGTTACAGGCATGTGAACATGGAAGAGTTTTTACAACAACCGACGGAGCCAGAAAACCATTTCTTATGTTATGATAATCTAACCTGGGTGCGAACCCCCAACTGGACAGAGTTTCTTTTCAAAACAAACAGACAAGTAACTAAACCTAATTACGAAGGTGTGTTCACTCGAACCACATTATCCCGAGTTTTTTTTTTATAATAAGAAGTTCCAGTAGAGGCAAACATGGTATTTAAAATCCTCAACAAAACTAAAACATATAGCACAGTTGTTTTTGCTCATCATCGAGCTCTCTTATTATTACATTACATTTCGTTTGTTACGCATTTAACAACAGAAGGAAACCATAACTATAATATCAACTTTTAAAACAAGTCATCGCCGTAGTTTTAAATTTTATTCCCATCCTTTCTGACTTATATACAACAGAAATAATAAGGGTAATTACCACGATTCACTTATGGCCATAGCCCTATTTTATTAAAAAGAAACAGTAGATAAACGTAGAAATCTTATAACGCATTCCATTTCCAGCTCACTACACAGTTCAGAACAAAGACAGAACAAGTTTTATATAAGCCTGTGTACAGGAAGAACTATATTAAGATATATTTCAAAAACCCTGGAAGATATCCCAACCCTTTTTAAAAGGGTTTGTAACAAAACTTAAACACAGAGGTCGTAACCTCCCTCAAAGAACAGAGGCTTAAAACAAATTTTTCATCACAAACTATCCGGTATCAAACAACCAAAGTGTCGAAAAGGAGTTCCAATAGCCACAACAACGATGGAAGCCAAACTTCCAAGACCAAAACCCTACAGTGCAAACAACCCACAAGGAGGATTTGCCATGGTAGAACCAGGCTTACCCGGAGATGCAACCAACAACTGAAGCCGGAGTCATCCACAATGCGAAGGGAGTCCGAGCCTGCAACAAAACAAAACCTTTATCAATAATCATACTCATCTATATAAAAATGACGATTCTTAAAACAACTTGTTGTGTTCAGAAAAACAAGGATGAACCTTTAAGCTTACCGAGGTTGAATGCAGACATGTACAGTAGATAGGCTGATAGCCATAAGCAACCGAAGGGTGAACCCCCCTCATTTCACCTACACGAACAAGCTGACTGTTAAACAAGAAGTATGTGCTACCGTGTAAGCATCAAAAAGAACCGAGCAAAAAGAAATGCAAGGCCACGCCGTGACAAGAGATTCCACTGTTAACGAAATTACAAACCCTAGATGCTCGACGAGCCACCGTTGCTAAAACAACAATTACAAATGACCCTCAGACGAGGCTTTGAACAATATGAAAGATGAGGCAGCATGCAAGCTGTTAACACATTGTAACAATGGCGGCCAGACTGGTAACGAACGACAAGGATAAACCCTAGGAACTACAACATTCCCATAGCTGTCAGCAGTTAATATTAAAAACTTGCAAACGAAATCATCAAGCAAAGGAATGATAACAGTCATGGGACAATAACAACAACGCCATTACATGGCTCAAACCAGGAGAGGTTGCAGAGAAGGACCCAAGCCCGAAGGCGAAGAAAATGATGAGGTAGGGTTTGGCCCAGCGTTTTAAATCACCCCACACTTGGTCCTCATTGAAACACGTAGCATTTTAATAATTCAGAGCTGTGGGTTGAGGTTCTATAGTCCCACGAGGACTTTCCAATTATTGGAAATCATTTAAAACAAAATAAGAATACTCAATTATGGAATAAATCATAGTTCCAAGCTACCAAAACTTCCACGATAGCTCATGCTTGGATTTGGTATTGGAAACCATAAGACTTGGACCTACAAAATTTCAATTGTAATAATGATGATTAAGTTCAAAGATCTCAATGGCAATTTTATCATTATTGACAATTAAAACTCATAATATTTGTTTTAAGTTAAAATATTATTATTAGATCTTCATAACAATTAATACATAGATCATTCATATAACAATAAAAAAAAACCTTGAATGAAGTCTTCAATACATAGAATTATATTTCCAACAAAACTCTTGCTTAAACGATAGCAATCGAGAATAAGATTGGATGTTGGTCTCAAACATAGAACATTTGATAAATTATTATCAAATCTCCAAGGTGGCAGCTATTAAGTAAATCACTACTAGATTGGAAGTTGGTCACTAAAATTTATAGCCATCTTGATGCGACAGAATAAAAGATACAATATCTCCATCATTACTCTAAGTTACTGTAGAGAGGTAGGACATAAATAACTGACGTTTTATGTTGAGATAGTACTGCAGGGGTGGGTAAAAAAAAAACTTGTTACTGATTCATGATGGAACTTTAACTGGCAGATTGCAAACTATACGACTCATTGTTATTTGTTTAAGAAAGACTAGACCTGTGTTATCTTTAATACACAACGTGTTTAATAAAGTATGATCATGAGAAGAAACAAGTGCAGTTTTCAATTAAAAACAACTACTTAAATCGTAAACAATAGAAGGCTGGTATCGACAAAACATAGTGATATCTTTAACTCCCAAGCTGAGCAATTTAAAGTATAAGACAAACTTATTCTAAACTCTGAACTGAGCATGAATCAAAAGTATTCTACCTTAAGGAGCTTGATACACCTGGTTAGCATCTTTAGACCTATTCATTGAATGAGCTGGTAAAGATAAATTGACTTATGATGCCCGACATTACCTGTGTATCTGTAAGCGAAGAAAGAAATTGGTGCATTAGCTCGAAAGCTAAGTAAGCCAGTCCATCATAGCATTTTCCCCCTTGCGGATGAAAACAGAAAAACAATCAGCAATAATTAAAGAAACTCATAATAATATTTAAGTACAACAAAGATCATTTCGACATCCATACCATCACATAAGTTAAACAGATAGTTAATTAACTGCATTTAATAACTTTTATTGCTATCTTAAAAATTTTAAATTTTTCTGAAAATTTCGGGTTTTGACATTTCGGTAGCTAACAACGCCCTTTTGAAATAGTTTTAGAAGCACAGTTTTCAAACTTGCTTCAAAATTGCAAAATGCAGAAAGCCTTCAATCTTTTACTCTTCTGTATCGAGACCATATATCTGTGCAGCAATAGTCAAAACAACCTTCTAGTTGCTAAGATTTATCTGCACCTTTATCTGATGCATTCCATATGTGGAAATCTATTACATCCACCTGCAACCTGAACGAAACCAAACAGAAAAAAACCAATCTTCAAACAAAACCTTACGCCCTGTTCACATGGTGTTTCTTTGCTTGTATCCACAGTGCTCGATACTTGGCGTTCTATTTGCAAAAATCCTGGCACCTGTATCATCAATCTGCATACTTGATGTGTTGATTTGTGGCTGACTCGTTGAATGCATTTTAGGGTCTGTCATAATCTATGCTTTGACATATGGAGAACTGGCAGTGAAAATGCCAACATAATAAGAAAATGCCATCTCATGGATTCTTCCTTCTGCATAGTTGCTTCTCAGTGGCCATATGCCATCGATCTCGGCGTTTGTAACTTGTCCACCTGTACATCATAGCAAACACTTGGCAGCTTGCGTTTAACTTTTTTATTATTTTCTTAATTAAATAATCCCTCATGTGTGGAGATTCAAAGGCTTAAGACCTTTACATGCGCCAAGGTTTATATTGCTAGTTCAATGAGGTGAATAGGAAAGGAGCTGGGCACTCAACACTAGGCTTTGTAACTTGATGTGTGGCTTGACTTGTGTGACTCAGAGTTTGGTCAGTGCTATGTCTTGACTCATGGATTGGGCTTGTGGGCCACCCAAATTTTGGAAAAACCAAAACCCGATAGTCATATAGAATTAGGCATATGATTAGAACACTTGTGCACACACACCACTAGTTTTCTGGATAAATTTACAACAAAAAATATATATTTTGTTTGAAAATAATAAAACCATAAAAGCTAGGTTTAAAAGCTAAGTAGCATTTATTGTATTTTTTGGAATGCAGGTCAAGAGGGCAAAGCCAAAGGATGATGGGAAAAAGTGATCAACAAGAACTTGATGACAAACCTGGAGGTTGAGACTCTAGCCAAAATACTGAAGAAAGCAATAAAGAGAGATAAAAATGTTCTCAAAAGTCCATTACATTTTGGTCGCTAACATACCTATTGTGTGTGAGAGCTAACATTTGATGTGAAGAGTTGAAAGCATAAAATGCTAGTGAAAACTACTCAAAAACCTTTATTTTATGAGGAAAACACTAATGATTGACTAATCCATGCTAATCAAGGGATAAACAGGATTAAGTTAGCAATGGACATTGGGAGGAAGAGTGATAGGATTAGGCATAACGTCGGCCAATCAGAGGAGGAGAGTTGAAAATTGGAGATAACTCCTTTGTATTGAAATTCATGTGTGTTGGGGTGGGGGGGAATGAGTAATGGACCACACCTTTGGTGCATTTTTCTTGATGGGGTGGTGAAAAATGAGTAATGGACCACACCTTTGGTGCATTGTGAGCGATGGTGTAAAATAAAAGGGATTTAACTCAAAAATCAGTGCTCGTATGGGAGGAGAGTGTTATTTTTTCCCATAACTTCCCATACTTAGTAGTTTTTCTATTTTCATGGCCCTATTAGTAAGCTCGGAGAAGAAGGCAATAATTTGACCATAACTTTATCATTTGAAGTTGGAATTACCTCCAGGATAACTCGTTGGAAAGCTAATAAAAAGGGATATCCCACCATAATATATAGAAATAATGACATCCATTATAAATTTCATAAAAATCTAGTGCAATGAGGCCTTCCTAGAATGGGTGGACACAGGGGGACGCTAGAGAGGAGGAATTAGAAAACATATAATATGTAACTTTTAAGGATTGAATCTCCGCGAGTGAGTCCATAAATATTACCTAGGACATGTGTACCTATCAGATTTAATTTTTGGGATCATGACACAAATAAAGGTCCAATCAGGGATTTTCAGGACTCACAGGGCCACTGAGCAATAACCTTCCCTCAACTTCCTATAATTTGGCATTAGGACTTAGGGTCAAGCATTAAACACATCCCTTATATCTTCAGAGCTAGATGATGAACTCTCAAACAAAAAACTCCAGATTAGGTTTTTGACAAGAGGGGGGCTTCAAGACCTGCATACACTTTGAGCCACAATTAGAGATAAAAACTCAGTCAATTTGATCAAAGAAATAAATTAACATCAAATGACCAACATACATTACAGTATCCAAAGCAAGGAAAAATATTCCAATTAAAAACTCATCGAAGGATATTCAATGTCAAGCATGGGGAGAAAGCACCTCAAAGCATATGTTCCAAGGGGTTTCTTCATTCTCATCATCAAGGTATCTCAAAAGAAAGAACATAATAACTTATACTCATGAAAATTCCAACATCCTGTCATCAACCGACTTGATCAATCAATAAAAACAAGAAGGGGGTCATAAAGAGGACCTTGCATCCCTTAAAGAAGCAGGTAATTCAATGCAATCTCCAATCAAAACAATAATTCATGAGATCCAAACAAAAATTCCAACCTGGGCTATAGTACAAGATTCCCAATCCTCTAGTCAATCAAATATTTTAGTGTGAGGGGCATAGGTTTCCCCTAGGGAATGTTGTGGTCGTAATATTGGTGGCTCACGAGAAGAACAGGTTATTTGTGTCTCATAATAAGATTCAATGTCTTATCTATAAATAATAGAGTAAAATATAAAGCCTTATTGAGAAAAGAAATTTGATTCCTCCACCTTGTGGGTCCCACTCATATATAGTTGTTTCTACAAGATAGAGCCTTCAAAAAGGATCATAGGTAACCTTATGTGCATTCTCTAAGAGCCAATAGATGAGGTTCATTTATCCATGCTTAGGTCCACATGTGATATACTCGGGCATGACACCAATGAGATACAAGTATGCTCTTAATACCACAAACATTGAACCCTACTGCCCACATGCATTCATAGCCTCAACAAGGATGTCTTTTAACCCATTTTACACTAAGTGCTCATGTGCTAAGGCACACATCATACAGTATGTAGATACATATACATAGTAATGCAATCCCTTTTTTGATGGCTTGATAAAGATAGTACTTTAATCTCTTAGTGTGAGTAGAAGCCCAACAGATATTTCGCTATCCTAGTTAAGGGTTCACAGAGGGCCTTGTTTCAGTGCAAGCTTTTCTCATCCATTTCTTTTGAAAATAAATATAACTTTGACAAGGAGAATAAACTCCTCTCATGAATTCTATTTCTTAAGGCATTTCAGGATAAATGTATATGGAGTTTACCTCTTCTTTTATTGTTTTCACTATGAGTGAATGGGAGATCAACACAAGTAAGCTCATTACGAGCGTGACGTGGTATATTAGAGCCATGCACTCATTTTTTGACCTATTGAGAGTAAAGAAGGATATAAATATTAATGTTTTAGTGGGTGGAACTTGTCAGAGAATAACCGAAACACATCTTAGTTCTTAGATTAGAATTATCATGTATTCCAATAAACAATGTGGGCCAAGTGGGCCACCTAGGGGAGCGCCAACCTGGGGCGCACATCTCAGCAAACTAGGCTCGACCCAGTTCATATTTTGATGTTTTTAAGCTAAGAATATGTAAATAAATGGCCCTGCCTATAAAAGGTGAGCCAACATCTAATCGAAGCATTCTTACCTTTCCCAAAATCTATTTGATCCTTGTGTTTCTATTTTCTGAACATTTCATTTGTATTTTTGCTACATTTTAGCATCTGGGTCGAACTTCGAAAAAATCCAGTGCACCTTTATTCATGGTTGCACCTTGGCTGGTCCATTTCACATGATTCCACCTCTGAGAGTTAGCCTATCCCTCTGGCTATCAACTCTTTCAGGTGGCATATGCATTTCTGTAAGCTTTCCAAGGCAGACAGGACGACGCACTCATCTGGGTTTTGCGCCCTTGTTGGTTTTCCTGTTGTCGATATGAAGAAAGTGCACCCTCTTCAATGGCTGCACTAGACTTATACCGGTGATCCCTCGGGCCTCTACTGAGCTAGCCTAACCCTCCTGGATACTCTCAGTTCATCCTGGCACTGGATCTCCATTGTTTGACTTCCCCAAACCTAGGGTGCGCCCAATATCAGAAATGCGCCCCTGCTGGGTTTTTGGTCAACTGCTGGAAAGTAACATGATTGGCCATCTCCCTCACTAGATCTCCTAATCAGGAAGATAAATTGGTATTCGAGCTTCAAGATCCACGGAAAAGCTTATGATCTTGAAAAATGAGCCAATTTTTTTTTGGGTTTGTATGCCTTTAGTCCAGATCTCACCCTTCTCAGGGTTTCCATATTATAGCCGGTGGATGCACAAATCTCATAGCCCAAGGGGTGCACAAATCTCCACCATACAGAGAGGAGTTTCACAGATCTAAAACACTACAGATCTCTCCCTCTAGCTCATATCTTCTCCTTTTCTCCAGGGTTTTGCGCCCTTTGTTCCCACAACAGAGCCTAACCCAGATTTCCAATTTCACCTTAGTTTGTCTTGATCTTCAGTTTTCCTCCAGATCCACTCCAGTTGGACAGTCAAATCCAACTCCCTAAGTTTTCTAGGAAAACCAATGGAGAAGCTATGGATTCATGGCTCCGTAGCCTTTCCACATATTTTAATACATGCACAGGCCTCACCGAGGAAAGAAAGCTTCAGATTGCAGTCTTGCAATTGGAAGTACTTACACAAACCTGGTGGGATACAGAGCAAGAGAAGAACACATTCGTGGTGGAAATTGGGGATGCTCCAGGATCCTCCAACACTCAACCCATCAGAAGTTGGGCTCAATTTTCTCAAGCATTGAAAAACCGCTTCTACCCACCCGGGTATGTACAATCTTTATGGATCAGATGGCATCGGCTCCGACAACTCCCTACACAGGGAGTGAGTGCCTACATCGACTACTTCTCCAAGCTGCGCCTCTTGCTCCACATTCCACATCCGGAAGAGGTACTCATACTTAAGGTTTATTGTTCGCTTATTGATTCAGTTCCGTAGAGAAGTAGAGTTGTTTGAAAATCTGACTCTAGACAAACTTTTTCAGAGAGCTTTGGCGATTGAAAGAAAGGTAGCTCCTAGGGGTCATACTCCTCAGCCCCGCCCCAAACCTAATCCATCTGCCTCTCAAAATCCCAACTCCAATCCTTCAGCCCACTTCCCACCTACTTGGGCTCAAAATCCCAATACCAACCCACCATGGTGTTCATTCCATAAGACTACTTCCCACACTTCTTCAGATTTTTGAGTCCTCAAATCTCTAAAGACCAAGAAAATCTTACTCACTGAACATACTACTCCTCACCCAGTAGAAGACACTAAGGAAGTTCCTCTGGACAACCCCATCGAAGTAGATCCCTCTTTAAGCTTAATGACCCATGAATATCCAAACTCCTCAACCCAACCCCTCTTCACTCACAACTGTCAAGTTAAAAACTCATTGGCTTTACTAATTATGGACAATGACAACCAGAAAAATATGGTGTCCCAAGAACTAGTCAATCGCCTTAACCTAGTTACTACTCCACACCTAAACCCTATCATCTAAGTTGGGTTAAAAAGGATGGTCCCCGTCTCTTAGTATCTCAGTGCTGCCTTGTCACCTTTGCCATAGGATAATTCAAAGACACTATCCTATGTGATGTTTCCCAATTGGATTGTTCGGATTTACTAACCAAGCTCAAATAAATTCGATCTATATGACCAGATCCCACCAGTACAAAGTTACAAAATATGGCCACACCTATATATTAACAGTAGCAACACCCAAACCCCATGCTACCACATAGAAAATTTTGCATGTCCATCTGAATCAGTGTCTCTCTCTTTGTTTGATGCGCCCATTACCACCAAACAATACCACTCATCCTGTTCAAGAGGCAATGACTCCCCTCCTCCAAGAGTTTGTCGATGTCTTCCAACCTCCTATGAGCCTTCCCCCCTCCCGACACATAGACCATTCGATTCACCTCATCCCAGGATATGCCTTACCTAATGCACCCACTTACTAGTTGGCCCCAAAAGAAACAGAGGAAATGGAAAAGCATTTGACCAAACTCATTAACTTCGGTCACATCCAACCATCATCTTCTCCCTGTTATTCTACCACATTTGTTATCCCAAAAAGAGATACCTCAGAAATGCGACTTGTCACTGATTACAGGGCCCTCAACAAAGCCATAGTAAAAAACTGTTACCCCCCTACCACGGATTGAGAAGTTACTTGACACCCTCCAAGGAGCTAAGTGGTTCACTAAACTAGATCTGAGAGTTGGCTACCATCAGGTTCGAATGAACCTAGATGATATATGGAAGACAGCTTTTAAGACCAAATTTGGTCGTTATGAATGGAAAGCCATGCCCTTCAACTTAACTAATGCTCCAGCCACATTCATGAGGCTCATCAATGACATCTTCAGAACACATTTGGGGCGCATTGTGGTCATCTACTTAGATGACATTCTCATCTTCAGTAGGACATGGGACACCCACATGCAACATGTCCACCAAGTTCTCCAAATGCTTAGAGAACACAAGTTACAAGTCAAGGAGAATAAGTCCTATTTCGGTCAGAGGTCAGTTCTCTATCTCGGCTTTGTGGTCAAATTGGAGGGTATTCAACCAGATCCAACCTGCATCCAAGCCTTGAAGCAATGGCCCCTACCTTCTTTAGCTAGTGAACTCAAAAGCGTTTTGGGTGGTATCAATTTTTATCGTAAGTTCATTCTTCATTTTTCTCAGATTGCTCGTCATTTACATCAGCTCTCTAATAGTTCTTGTACATTTATTTGGACTAACGAGGCCACCAGCCACTTTTCTTGGCTCAAGGAAGCCCTATGCTCGTCTCCAGTTTTACATCTTCTCGACCTCTCTCAACCATTTGAGATTGAGTCTCATGCCTCACAGTATGCTATTGGTGCCATACTTAAATAGGGAGGCCACCCCATTGCTTATCACTCGAAAACTCTTTTCAAGGCCAAGAAAAATTATAGTACTTATGGCAAAGAGTTTTACAGCTTGGTCCAAGCTCTCAAGCAATGGTGGCATTATTTGCTGGGTAAAGAGACTATCTTACATACAGACCACCACCCTTTGATTTTCATCAATTCTAAGTCTAAGATTCAAGAACAAAGGCACCTTAAATGGGCCTCCTACATTCAACAATTCCATTTGGTCATCAGATACAAGAAAGGCACTTCTAATAAGATGGCTAATTTACTCAGTAGGCCACCAATTCTAGTTCTATCCATTCTAGAAGTGCGTTGTGCTAATTATGACACCTAGAAAGATTAGTATGCTATGAACCAAGACTTTCAAGAGATTTGGGTTTCCTTGCACAGTCCCACGGTGGTCAATCAAAATCCCTTCTTGTACTACACTATCCGGGATGGGTGGCTCTATAAACTAAATTTGTTGTGTGTTCCACACTGATATGATCGCCTCTTGCTCATCAAGGAAGCTCAAGTTTCAGCCTATCGTGGTCACTTTGGTACCACAAAGACTATCCAACATATACAACGCCATTTATATTGGCCTTCCATGCAACCCCAAGTGGAGAAGTTCATCCGAGCTTGTGCATTATGTTCACAATCCAAGCCATCCAAACGAAAGCATGGCTTATATCAGCCCCTGCCTCTCCCTTCTCGGACCTGGGAGTCAATCTCTATGGACTTCCTAAGTGGACTACCAACCACCCAAAAGAAACATGATGCAATCTGGGTAGTGGTATGTCGCTTCAACAAAATGGCTCTTTTTATTCCATGCACAAAGACTACTACAGCAGCACAAACAACGTAATTCTATTTCCGACATGTCTGGCCACATTTTGGCCTCCCAAGCACCATCATATCAGACATAAACTGCCGCTTCCTCAGCACATTTTGGAAGAAAATTTGGGTGCTTCTAGGGTTCCAACTAAAGTTCTCTATTGCCTTCCATCCTCAAACGGATGGACAAATAGAGGTTGTAAGCCGGGTATTGGTCCATTCTCTCTGTACTCACTTTGGGTGCAACAAACATTGGGACAACTACCTGCACATTTTACAGCATAGCTATAACAAGACCACACATTCTTCTACGGAATTGTCTCCTTTTGAAGTATGTTTGGGCTTCCAACTAGCTTCTCCATCCAAGCTCCCCCTCACTTTGGCTCCCCATGGTACAATGCATTAGTAGCAGGAACAAATCTCATCCCACCGATTCCTACAACAACTGGAACAATGCCACACTATCGTCACAGCAGCACTCAAAGCAAGTTAAGACCATGCCAAGAAAAGGCATGACAAACAAAGAACCTTCCTGCCCTTTCATCCTGGCAATAAAGTCTGGTTACACTTGGATAAGAAACGCTTCAAAGGAGAGCATCATAAACTTCTCCCAATCATATATGGCCCTTATACCATCTTAGAAAATATTGGAGAAAATGCCTATAGATTGGATCTTCCCCCACAACTGGGAATACACAATGTAATTAATGTCAATCATCTGAAGTTGTTTGAGCCTCCTCTCTTGGAAGAACCAGTCACCATTACTCATCCAGTTGACAACATTCTGTACTTCCAGCTCCCTTTGGCCAATGACACACTACTGAACAGCAGGACTCAATCTACAAGGAACCAAGCCTACACCTCCTACTTGGTCGCACGCCAAGGACAAACCCTAGCTCAAGCAAAGTGGATGACAGCTTAAACAATGCACCGCATGTTTCCTCACATTCTCATGGAAGCCGAGACGCATCCAGATCTAAACGGGGAGGAATTGGGCCAAGTGGGCCACCTAGGGGAGCGCCAACCCGGGGCACACATCTCAGCAAACTAGGCTCGACCCAGTTCATATTTTGATGTTTTTAAGCTAAGAATATGTAAATAAATGGTTCCCTGCCTATAAAAGGTGAACCGACATCTAATAGAAGTATTCTTACCTTTCCCAAAAGCTATCCGCTCCTTGTGTTTTTGTTGTTTGAACCTTTCATTTGTATTTTTGCTGCATTTTAGCATCTGGGTCAAACTCAGAAAAATCCAATGCGCCTTTCATCATGGTTGCACCTTGTTTGGTCCGTTTCACATCCACCTCCGAGAGTTAGCCTATCCCTCTGGCTATCAACTCTCTCAGGTGGCATCTGCATTTCTATAAGCTTTCCAAGGTAGATAGGAGGGCGCACTCATCTGGGTTTTGTGCCCTTGCTGGTTTTCCTACTGTCGGGATGAAGAAAGTGTGCCCTCTTCAATGGTTGCACTAGAATTCTTTTGGTGATCCTCGGGGCCTCTACTGAGCTATCCTAACCTTCTTGGCTACTCTAAGTTCATCCCAACACTGGATCTCCATTGTTTGACTTCCCCAAACCCAGTCTCATAAATGCGCCCCTATTAGGTATTTGGTCAACTGCCGATAAGTAACTTGATTGGCCATCTCCCTCACTAGATCTCCTTATCAGGAAGATCACAATGAGTCTTTCCCCACATGAGAGGTTTTTTGCATTATGTACTCAAGTACTTTGTAAAAATCACTATGGTGAACTACTTCTTTAAAGATAGACTTGTATGATTTTTCCTTCCTACAGCACCATTACCGGACCAAAGTATTCGCTTTCCAGTTCCAACTCACAAAGACAAGAGGGGGATTCATGAGTTTAAAACCAAGAGTCTTAGGTGACCACAAAATCTCAAAAAGAGAAAGTGATGAAAAGAACAAAAACAACATCTAACTAGGAAAGAAATAAAAGAAGTGAAACCAACTTTATTCAAAAAGAAAGTGTGAAAAGAAAAAATTACGACAAATAAAAAGATGATAAAAATCAAAGGAAAAACAATATGAAAGAAAAATAAAAATAAAATAAAATAAACCTACTATGTACAGGCTAATTGAATATTTTGGATCACCCTACGATGACCATGCAGAACATGAGATGGGAACTTTCCCATTAGGGGGTATATTAGCTAACTCCCCCTTCCAAGGTTTCATCAACTAAGATCCAGGGAAAATAGTATTTCTCACGTGCATAGATGGGTTTGAAAAGGTTCTCTATTTTCTATGATCATTCTTATTACGCTTCTTGACAAAAGGTTTCTTGAACTCCCTCGAAATTTGATGAAGTGAACCTCTCCAAGAATTATCCAATACAGTCTTGAGCAACCACTCCCTCATCTTCCCGAGGGCAGTTGAATCTTGGTTCATATGGGAGGGGTGTAATGCACATAAAGGTGATCTTAAAGTTATCGGAGGGAGAAAGGTTCGCAACTAGTTCATGGAAATCAAGGAATAATCTAAGAGAATCAAATTTTCATTTGAGAACAGATAGAGGCCTTCCTTTCCATCCTTTTTGGGGGTGTTGATGGGTGAAAATTTCCACCAGTCAATGAGGGAGAGTGCCCGATAGAAGGTTCCGATTAGACCCACTCTCGTTCGGAGTAGCACTTTCGTCGAGTATGTGGGCCCGACTTACATTATGTTTGTGTATTAGATATGCGTTTAAAGTTTATCAACATTCCTACGGTATGCCTAATCTAACAATGAAGTACAAGAAAGAAAACTAACTAGTCTAAACTAATCTAATATATCCACGTGGAGCATATCTAACATATGCGAGGAGCACGTAATGTAGAACAATATCAAGTAAACCACCTTCCATTAAACTGATCACTAGAAACATATAAGCACATAATACAAAGTTACATGCAATTGCTCATCAGAAAATACTCATCTTACGAGAAACATTATCATTTTCATGCATTCCATTAAAAATAACATGAAAATAATAACTTTAATCAAACCACCCAAAGCATGTAGGTCAAAAGTTCATGTGAATTGAAAGTTCCTCTCCAATAAGTAGTTCCTTCTCTTATTTCTCTATGAAACTTCTACAAAAATATCATAAGTACTCGAAGAGTCAAAGCCCTTCTTTCATCAAATGAGGTTCTATTTACAAGGGAGGTTGGGTGACCTTTTCTATTTCGTTTTCCCAACCTTTCACTTCCATTATGACCTTTGGAATACCCACATTACTCTTGGGCTTTTTTTATATTTACAATATTAAAAAATAAACTAATAGGGAAATACCAAGACTCTTGGTATTCCCTTACTACAATGAAGTATGAAGGCTATAAATACAAATTTGCATGATGCTCTTCAACTCAGAAGATGATTCCTTCAATCCAAGCGACTTTTGCGAGATGGTCGATGCGAAACTCTTCCATTCTTTGTATTGAGCCAACAATCCCTGCTCCTTGGGATTATTCATATGCATCACATAAAACTCACATTTGGAAAAATGTTATGTGATTGTTGAAATCATGTCAACCAATGCGATGATATGCTCTCTTAGACGAGTGCTTTTTTTTTCTAGATTAATAGTGAATGCTTCCCCATCTTACTGAGTCAAATGTTCGAATGCTTCGATAAGATCAATCAGATTTTTAGACATCTAATGGAATTTATTCAAAATTTTATCTGATGGCATAATATTTCCATAATCATTGACCAATGTAGGAATATCATAAGAGATGATGATAGAATGGGTGATTGCAAGGAATGTTTCTCCATCCTGATAGCAGCTTGAAGCCTTATCGATCAAAGTTTCTATAGTTATGATGCTCCTTTCACTAGCCACCTTATGGAAATTCAACTAGTATATCAACTACTGTAGGATGGCCAGGAAGATTCTTTCTCACTTCTTGCCACTTGATGATGTCTTCAATGAAGAACCGAGCTTGCTTCATGTGATTAATCTTCACTCTAGCATGTTCCTAGAACTGCTTGAAAACATTATTGATCTCCTGTAACTTTTTAGTGTGTTCAAACAACAGTGTGAGACGTGTGAAGCTTGCCAATGGCTTGTAATGCACAATATTTGAAGGCGAGCATGTTCCGATCTTGTGAAGAAGGAACATTGCAATGATTTTTTAGTTCTGGATTCTCACGCTCTAGTGCGCAGATTCTTTCATCTTTTTCTTCTAATAATTTGATCATCTGTACCACATTGTCTCGAGTGGCCTATACAAAGGCTACTCTGGTTGTGACTGTTTCATAAGCCTGAGAAAGAGTGTCTTGTATGATGATCGTGTCTTCTACTATAGAATCATCTTCATGAGTTGAATTATTTTTTTCTTTGTTGATTTTTGTGTAATCCGTTGGTTGTCGGGATCATAGTCAAACAGATCGAGGATGGAAATCATATCAGAAGCAATAGGCATGAAAGGAGTGAATTTCTCGTGAAAATTTGATAACCTTTTTCCTTGCATTCTTTCTTCTGTCACATGAAGATCTTCCGGAGCTTGAGACGTAAGAGGTATCTCTTCATTCCCTGGCATTTCAAGGGATAATGCACTGCATAGCTCTTCCCTTTGGATTTTATCATTAGCTTCTTGCTATGGCACCTCTTCTTCAAGAGGAGTCGGTATTATAGGGGAGTCTTATTCATTAGTTGAGTTAATGGCAATCACATCATCATGAGGTATGATCGAGATGACCCCTGGACTGGGCTTAGTTGTTGGCTTCTATACTGGAGTCTTAGGTGATGGCCCAAGTTGTGTACTCGAATATTCTTCTTTCAAACTTTGTTGATCCTCATTTGTTCCCGCCTTCTTATCCCACCATGGAGTTGAACTTTTTGTCACTAGAGGCGGAGTGTTATATTGCAGCTTCGGTGGTGGCATCTCCACTAGTATGTCCTTGACATAGATTATCCGACAGTATTTCATTTATTATTTGTCTTCAAGGTGGTTGAAGGCCACATGTTGTGAAGCAATTTTAAGAGGATCATGCCATCAGAAGGGAGAGCTTCCGAGCCAGAATGAAGAGATAGAGTCAGATTCATTTGTTTCTTCATCCTTAGTGCTTATCT
Organism: Larix kaempferi; assembly: GCA_027924585.1. Classification (NCBI taxonomy): domain Eukaryota; kingdom Viridiplantae; phylum Streptophyta; class Pinopsida; order Pinales; family Pinaceae; genus Larix; species Larix kaempferi. Next base: position 3,522,691 of record BSBM01000966.1, read on the forward strand.
TGTAGGCTCCCACACGGATAGGACTTCGGCCATGGAGTGTTTTTCCTTTTCAATAAAGCGACACTAATTCCAAACTTGTATGTCTGGTACAAGTTCTGATGCCAACACCATATATACGTGAGGGACTGAGTCTCCATATATACTCTGTGTTTGTTCATGTACTAGTCTCCTATCTCTGCCATAACATGTTGTGCATCAATAGATAAACATGGAACAAGAGTTCCGAGCAGCATTCCATGAGAGGTATGAGGAAGTAAGTGAGGATTTACCCATAATGAGATTTATACAGATGATTCGAGATGATTTTGATGTAAATATGAACAGGCGATTGCTTGATTTCCCATTTCGAGAAAAGGCATGTGAATGTGTTTTCTTCACACACAAGATCAATCAAATATGAGGATATTAGAAGTCTCTCGATGAGGTATCCTTGTCCTTCCTGCAATCCGTGATGCCATGTTGATGTTATATGAGAGAATGGATTTCCAATTGAATACGGTATCTATGAAGGGCACCTAAGTGTTGCGGAAAACTCTTCCATATTTACGGCCAGAGACTCTGCATAGTAATAGTACCAGTATCTAAAAAGGCTTCTTTAGTAGGTCGATCTTGTGTAAGCCTTTGTCATTAAGTGCATCTATTTTAGATGGGGTTCTCATTTGTGATAGAGCAAGATCAGGGGGTAAAGCCTTCTTCATATGAGATATTCAGCTGTCTGATAGCTCTCGCTCTTGTTTCGGTAGGCGATATCGGTGGTTGATGCCGGAAGGCTGATATGATATGAGGTTGAACGGATGGGTAACAGCTTGATTTAGTTCTCGATATATCATACTTCATCATAGTTAGAACCTTATCGAAGAGCTAAGTGAAGGAGTCCGGAGGAAATATGAGGGGGAAAAATAGTTAGAAGGCCCCAACCCCATTTTTAATGTAGGCGGGCTTTGTTCCTATAGGTAGGTATGATCGAGAGGAACCCGGAATGACCCTTTTCTTAGCTCTGATGTAATATTTTTCACATACTTCCAAAAGTGGGGCCGAGCGACCCCCAAATGGGTGACACCCAGGTGGGGTACCCCAGTCGGTATGAAAATAACATTTTTGAATATATTTTGATCATATAATCCCCCGTGCCACTTCCAGAATCCATTTTCGTTAAGTTTCGGCAGTTAAAACCCATCCTGAGTGATTTTTCCTAATAAGAAAAAATAAACAACCTAGGGTTGAGTGAGTGGATGGGTTAAGCATACGAGGTTAATGAATTTTAATTACAGATAGGGGTGGTTAAAATTTCAGTGATATTCAATGATATAAGGTGAGTTAAGCCGTTTATTGAAATATCTAATTCGTAAGGAGCATGAGTTACGGATCGAAGTTTTTTAATGGAGGTAGAATGGTTATGCTTCGAGGTTGAGTTTAAGTGCTCCAAAGGTTTCTCCTTCAATTTCTCCATGATGCTCAAACACAAATGAATGTGCACTAGCATGGATTGAGAGCATGAATTTATAGAAGTGGGAGGGTAAATGAATGGTTAATTAATTTTGAAACTCCCACGGTTTAATGTTTAATCATGTGATCAGGCTTATAATAGGTTTCACACCTTTAATTAAGTGTTAATAACCTCCAAGGTTGTGCATGTGGTTAACATAGCTCATTCACATGTGCAAACACTAAATGTTAGGCTAGTTAAGCTTAAAAATGCATGAAAACCTCGTAAACTTGATGAAAATGGATAAAATATTGATAAAAAGTGTTACTTGTGTTAGATCATGGATAATCCATTTTAATCCTATCCTAATCCACCTTAATATATGCTAATATATGTTAATAAGCACTAATCAATTAGTAACCGAGGCTAATCCCAACTAACTCCACTAATAGATAGTTAAATTTAGCCTAACCCTAATTATGCTAGCCTAATCTAGCTAACATCATGCTAAAATAGCCTAAGCTAAAGTTATATACACTATATTATCTAATTATATGGTTAAACTAGCCCAGATTAGGTAAATTAGCTAACTATAGAGAAAACCCACTTCTTAAGTGATTATATTTCAAATATTTAATAAATGCACTTGCCACCTCTGAAGTCGTGACATGGGAAGGTCAACCAATGATAGGGAGGGCACACGAACCAATTTTACTTGTCACCATTCATTAAGCTAGGTGCAAAAACCAATGCTAAATGTCACCTTTGGTGTAATGATGAGTGGGTAAGTGAAGAGGTGGGTTACGATCAACCAAGCATGTGTCCCCCTTCAGCTAGCCCATCATGAGGTGTCCCCTCCTAGCCAATCAGGAGAAAAGGTGAAGAATTAAATGCTATTTTGACCAATCATGAGGGAGGTGCACTTTTGGATACTAAGTGTCAAGCAAGGTGGCAAGGAGAGAGGAGAGATGAAGGGGAAATTGAAGAGGATGCCGACATGTGTCCGTCTTCCACCATCAACAAATGTTGTGTCTAATTATCTCCAATCAAGGCTAAGGAAAAATATTTTAGTGTTAGGTGGACCAATCATGATCCAAGGCGGGGAATTGAGTTCTAAGTGGCATAAGGGTGAGGTGAAACCACCCCCTTTGGCTTTAACCTAGTGCAACACGGGAAAATCCAACGGAAGGAGAAAAAATTCAATGTAAGGTGGCATGATCTCAATGCGGGTATGCATTTTGGTATATTTCAAGTTATCTCATAGATTCCCATTGTTCATATAGGGTAAATTTACTCCCTTGGAGCCATATTTAGTCATTTTTTCAATTTTGGACCCTGCGAGGAGATTAAGGAAGGGTAGATTGTCGGGTTCATAACTTCCTTATCCAGACTCAGAATGAGCTCCATGATAGCCATTGGAAATATATTTGGAAGGGGTTTATAACCATACCACTTTAAATGCATGAAAAACTTAGGAGCATGGTTATAAATTTGGAGGAAGTAGGCCCTCCACGAGGGATGCAATCTAGAGAACCCTACGTAGAAGACCATAAATAATATAGGAGATAACTTCCGCATGAGTTGGATCTTGGTCATAAAGTAATAAATGACAAATAATGAAATGGGTATCCTCCTAATTTAGGTTCTAGGGGTCGAATTCTCCCAAGGTATGAGGCCTTCTCGAATCATTGCCTCCAGATCATCAACAAATAAATGTTTAATACGCCACATATACCTTTGAAAACCAGACGCAAGATGTAGACGTAACAAAAGTATGGAACGGGAACTGAAGCAACCAACTATAGCCGATACTTCTTGTGTAATCTTGTAAAAGAAAATTTTGTTAGAGCCTGCAAGAGGACGCATCCAAAATAGGAAAGTTAGAAACGTTTAAACGTGAATCAGCATGCCATTTGGATACTTATTTTGACACAACGTTTCGGTTCTTAATTTATACTATTTCTTCTACAATATAAAGACGTTTTGTAACTTGAGACCGTATTGGGAATGAACTTCAACTATTTGAATCCGAGGGAACAAATGTTATTTAATATTGCATAATAAATTGAAATAGGAAGGCATCAATAAGAATTAACACCTAGAGCATCAATGAGAAGCTGAAATTTTTCAATTTTGGAAATCCTCCAATCAATCCAAGATCTAGATTCCAAATCCCATAAATCTTTTAAAATTAAAATTCCTTTCCTTCTTGAAATAAAGGGATTTCATCCACACTTTGATCATTCGGTTTTGAACTCCAGATTGGGAACTTAGACAAACCCAACCAGATATGCAACCAGAACAGTTCCCACATAAATGCCTAGCAACCCCCATTCTCCCCAAATACTTTTTGGAATGAAAGTGACTATCAAATTTATAATATTTAATATTTAATAAGAGAAAATAAAATTGAAACCAGCAGTAAATATTCTTTTGTCTATCCTATGTAGAGTCTAGGCTTTTTAACACTAAGTTATTTTAGTGCTCCTTAAGTGAGGAAAATTGTTTTCAATAAGTTTACTTTAATTGAGGCTAGATTGATTAATACCTAAAAATCCAATTTTATCTCCAATTGCTACCTTTGTCATCATTTTGTATTATAAATATGCATTGTTGAGCAATAAAAAGACAAAACTTAGTTTTCAAAATCTTTAAAGTGTGTGCTATATTTCTTTCCTGTAGTGATTTAAAGTCTTAAAATATTTTTGCTTTAGCAACTGAGGATATTGCACTGCACAAAGTCATTCCTTTTGGGTAGTTATTTACTTCTGTAATTTCACTTTAGTATCAAATTCAATGAAGGAATCCACTGGACTTCATTTTTCCTCATGTACAAGTGCATATACTCTTTTCCCTAGTTTTGTCAAGTACATCATTTTTGTTAGACAATGGGGAAGTATCATTTTTTCTCTCATAGAGACAAATCCATTTGGTTTGGTAGATATGTTCTTGTACAGAACATGCATATGTTACCATGAAAATACTGTCTTATATCCAACCAACAAAGTAGATGTGTTTAAGGATGTTATCTACTTGAGGCATTGAACATTTTGCCTTTGCAGTGAGAATACGATCTGTGGCACACTATTCAATATTCCCGGGTAATATTTAGATATCTTTTGTTAGGATAAATTGAAACAAGATCTAGAAACTTGGTTGAATTAGATTACAACCTACTTAAAAATTTGGAAAAATTCAATGGAATTTAATCCAACCTATCCTAATTTAAACTTAACACATTATTGACAGATTGCAGTGTAAAATAAGAAATTTACATATGGTAGAAATTTTTTAATTTAGTGTAATTAATCTATCACAGTGAAATGGTTGTAGATGAAGCATATTCAAGCATAAATGAAAACACTTCAGCATAAATAAATTTACGAATGGGTTATTAATTTCATTTGGCGCAATTTCTCTACCAGTGCATATACCCAAATGTAACAAAATCACTATATGTAGGACAAAAAACAAAGAATTTGGAAATGACTTAGATATTTCCTTCACTTGAAAACTGTTCACGAAAATAAGCTCTCAACTCCTTACTTGTCAAATGTTGCACTAACTATGCAATGTGCATTTATATGCCAGTAGTAATGAGTAGAAGTAAAAGCAATGTCGATTTTAATTTCAACAATGAACCATCAATTATACGATACTGTAATTGGAAAGAAATTGGAAGTTGTCACATTCCCTAACCTCCCAGGTGGCCTTCAGAGGCCATGGTAGACCCTTTGTTTCTTTTCTTTCTTCCAAATTCTTCCAACTCCACACATAGCTGCAATGGGCTCGCAATCCCCATTGCGATCCGCAATCTACCTTTTCGCATTCCACAATCCGCATGCGGGACTCGAAAATCGGATTTCCAAAACCAACTCTAAATCGAAATCGCGCTTTCGACTTCCGCAATCCACAATGTGGAAGTCAGAAGTCCGAAGCCATTTATGGCTTCGAAAATCTGTCTGTCCGACGTCCGCAGTTCCGCAATCTGCATGCGGAACTCGGAAGTTGGATTCCTCCAATTCCGACGATAGTTTCCTCTCACAACCCACATTCTGCATATAGTGATTCCCGCAATACGTATTGTCCGGGACTATATGGATTTCCGCAATCACTATATGTAGGACAATACGCATTCCCGCAATACGCATTCCGCATTCCGCATTGCGGATGCGGAACTGTGGATTTCCATATGGATTTCCATACGCCCCAATGGTTAGTTACCAACCTCCGCAATCCGCGATCCGCATTGTGGATGTGGAAGGATCAGGGCTACAGACCCCTGCTCTAGCAAGCTTCCAAGGCAAACTTCTGAGGGGCATAACTCCCTCATCCTTAGTCCAAATGGGACAAGGTTGGTACCATTGGAAAGCTCTTGGAAATATCTATCCAATTGTTCAATCCCCACCCCATATGAGCACTCCAACCATGTCAATTCCCAACTGAAAATTCAGTCCCTAACCACAACTAAGTGACTTATGCTTATGCAAAAGGGATTTTCCTCCTTCCCGCCATAGCTTCCCCCCTCACCCGACCCACAAAGAAGTTATGAAACACAACAGGGGTTATCCCCTTCCTTCCCCAAGACCACGTGAATTCAGGTTATCCCTTTTAAGGGTGAATGCAATGCATAATGGACATATATAATGGACTAAGTTAGCTAATCATATTAACAACCTGCAGGGGTTAGCCATGCATATCATTCATGTAAACAATGGAGTCTTCCAACATGAATTCAATCTTATATTCAAGCTTATACATGGCTTCCTAATGAGCAAGTTCATGGAGTCATCCATTCATTATTCTAGAGCATGAAAAGCATAACTTAACAACTAGTTATAACACATGAATTAGCATCATTTAACACATAGAAAGACTTATCTTTGGAACTGAATCTACCCCAAGCTACTGGCTAAGTGAGAACAACTTTCCACCCAACCTTAGGTCTCTATCCAACCTGTATTATTTCAGCTGAGAGATCACCCCCGAGATGGTATGTGTATCAACTAAGGAGGGATAATGGACTCTCTCACAGTCAAGGTCTCATCCCATTGCTAATCCAACCTATAGTTGGTTTTATCAAGCAATCCAGGAAACAAGGGGGATGTTTCTAAGCTAGTGAGCTCAACCATAGAGCTACAGGCATATAAGATCACTCAGTCAGCATGGAACCCACATTACCTACCTCACCCAACACAAGGAAGGCCCTCTTCTCTGTTGCACAGTCCCTCAAGGACCCTTCCCTCCAGTGCTATTTAGGGTGGGCATAGAAAGGTCCAACTGTTGTTCTTCATGAGATTTCATCGTTCACTAGGTTTATCAAGCAGATCTAACCATAATTTGACCTTCTTCGCTGTTATATAAGCTAATTCTTCAAAGGGTTGCGACCTAATCTCTGTCGGGTGACTCTATCCTCTGCAAAACAGATCTCAAAATTCTCATGGGTTCTCTTGTCTGTTCAGACTCTGTAATTCATCCCCATGAACCGATATATGGATGTCCCAACCCATTTTCATTCTTACACAGGGCTCTCTTTGCACATTCGGCTCTATACATTCGACTAACCCTGAAATCATGATTTTTATCTTGTTTCTTCACGATTGGGCTCTATAAGTGCGTGTTTGACTTGGGTTGTTGGTCAACAATTGGGTTAGCAAACAAGATGAGCGAATTCCTAGGCATGGATTGGTTTAAGGAAAAAGTAAGACACAAGGCCATACCCTTCATACGGACTCGCAGGTTTCCCCATACTCCATCGAATTCATGGGTTTGGTTTTCTCACCCACCCTCTTATAGTTGCATTAATGACAGCATGGTGATTCAAATGGGTTCAAATTGGACATGTGGCAGCATGGATACCAATCCCATAACCCCTAACCTCTCCCTAATGGATACACATGGCCCCTTCTCATTGGTTTCCTCCTTAGCCATCTTCTTGGGTATTTTTATTGCATTAATTAATAATTACATCATTTACATTTTTGCATGGCTTAACAACTCCTGTATAATCAAATTGTCAAATAATTGCGTATGCAATTAAAACCTAAACATCCACTAGTGGGGCCTTGGCCTTGAGCTCCACACTAGGGAAAACACACACATAGCATGTAGGGAATATTTACATTGAGGCCAGTAAACCATAAGTGTAAAAATAGGGGTATTGCAACTCCCTCTCCCTTAAAATAACACCATCCTCAGTGTTCTCAAAACTCAACAAAAATGGGAATGCCTCTTTCATGGCATGCTCCAGCTCCCATGTGGCCTCTTAGGGACTAAGGTGCTTCCATTGCACCTTTACATGCCCTATGGCCCCGTTCCGGAGAAAAGTGACCTGGCTTGTTGAGGATACATATAGGCCCCACTTGGAACTCTCCCTATGGTTCCACCTGTATCACATTCCAATCAATTATGTGATTAGGGTCATGTACATATTTCTTAAGAAAAGAAATATGGAAAAAATTATGAGCTTTCATGTTAGCAGGAAATGCAATCCCATATGCAACTGGTCCTATCCTATCAAGGACTTCAAATGGCCCACAATATCTTGGTGCCAACTTAGCACAACTTCCCAACTTCATGGAAATCTTCTTTGGTTTCACTCTCAAGTAGACATGATCCCCACTCTGAAATTCCTTGTGCATTCTTTTCAGATCTGCATAACTCTTTTTCTTATCCTCTGCTACCTTCAAATTCAATCTGATCTTAACAATCTTTTGCTCCATTTCCTTGATCATTTCTGATCCAAGTGCTACCCTATTCACTGGGCTATCCCAATTCACTGGAGTTCTTCATCCTTTTCCATACAACACTTCAAAAGGAATCATCTCCAATGATGCTTGATGTCCATTGTTGTATGCAAACGCTACCAAATGTAGATATTCTTCCCACTTGGATGGATTGTCCATCACATACATCCTCAACATGTCTTCAAGAATCTGATTTACTCTCTCAGTATGACCATCAGTTTGAGGATGATAGGTTGTGCTAAACTTCAACTAAGTTCCTAATTCCTGGAACAATCCTTTCAAAAAATTGAAAGTGAAATTTGTGTCACGATCTGAAATTATTGCCTTGGGAAACCCATGCAATATGAATATCTCTCTCATGAAGATATTTGCAATGTCATTGGCCTTGTGAGTGGACTTGAGTGGAATGAAATGAGCTGCTTTTCATAGCTTGTCCACCACTACCATGATTGAATCATGCTTCTTCACTTTCATTGGAAAACCTGTTATAAAATCCATAAAGATCACTTCCCACTTCCATTCTAGAATGAGAAATGGCTGCAACAATATATCCAGAAAAACACGCAAGAGGTTGTGGTCTATCTACCCAGCGATTGTAATGAAGAGAAACAATAAATAAGAGACATGCAGGAAAAAAAACAACGCATAGGAAGAGCAATGTATACACTATACTCGGCCAAATGCCAAATTTTATACAAACAACTAATAGCACAAGGATTTATTTTACATTGATATCAAGATGAGCAAAAATCATTTGCATCATCGTACTACCATAGTTGTTATTATTAACATTGTTGAGATTTATTTTACATCGTTATTGATTTTGTAAGGCGGTTTGTTTTTCAAACTTAACTACCATGTGAAAAGCTCTCTCTCTCTCTCTCTCTCTCTCTCTCTCTCTCTCTCTCTCTCTCTCTCTATATATATATATATATATATATATATATATATATATATATATATATATATATATATATATATATATATATATATATATTGACCACTCTAGTTGTGCTACTTCTAAAATAACAAAAAACAAAATAAATTAAAACTAAATTCTTTTGAATTTATAAGTGTTTATATCTTAGAATTTGGAATGGACTACCATCTATGCTTTTCTTAGCTTATTGTTCAAATTAATTTTATGGACGTGGTTCAAAATTAGAACTAAACAATTATAAAGAAAAATAATCAATCACTAGTAGGTATAGACAACAACATGTAAAACAAGTAATTGATAACTTGTTCATAGCACTTAACTTGTAGCTTGTGACCTATCCGAGTTGACCAACCTACTGTACTAATTGTTATTATTAACGTTGTTGAGATTTATTTTAGATTGATTGTCTGGTTTTGCAACCATTCTGTGAAAAATTCAATATATATAAATATCAACCACTTTAAAATATATATATATAATTTAATTAAAAAATAAATAAATTTAAAATGAAAATTAAACCCTGACCAAAATAAATTAAATAACAACACTTGACTTCCTCAACATTACATGAAAACATGATTTCCTAATTTCTTTTTCTTTTCATATGGATGGCTAGTGGATGCTTCATCCTAGGAGTTTCCTTTTCTTTTCATATGTATTGTCGGTGTGCCCTTCAACTTGCGACATCCAGCTACCCGCAACTCCTCCAACGATGTCAACGTCTCAATCCCTGGAAACTCCTCTACTTCTTCACACCGGTTGATGTTCAACCGACGAAGTTTTACAAGACAAAAAAAACTTGTTATTTTCTTCAGTGAAAAACTCTCCTACAAGTCGAGCTGCATTAAATTGATTGACAACGCTCCAACATATTATAGTTCATGACAAAACTTGATGTTGAGAAGTTGAAGGTTTGGACAAAAACCTTCTTGAAATGATATTTCCCTTATTGTCATCCCCTGCAAGTCCAAGTGTTTGAGTCCAACCATGCGCGTAGAATCCACCAATCCAACATTTTCCACACTACACCCAAATGGCACTTCACATAGTGGGCAAATCCTTGCTCTCATAGTTTCAAGATTGTTCAACTCCATGACACCTACTATTAAATACTCTATTCTTGCATAATTTATTGTAAGAGTTGTTAATTGTTTCAACCTTGCAACTGACTCCGACAAGCATCTCAACTCGTTGCTGAAATTTAGAGTTAATTCCATTAAGCTTGTCAGATTACTGAGCGAAGCCAACAACATTTCCAAGCTAGGGAACTGTAGCTTCAGAATTTCCAAATTGCATAGGCTTCCAATAGCACTAGGAAACTCTTTCAAGTTTGTATGATACAAATTTATTTCTTCCACGAACCGCTGATGTGTGACTTGGGGAGTAAATACTTCCACTTTCCCAAAACCTGAAAGGTCTAAGCTTTCTATCGTGATGATCTTTCCAAATGTTCTGCTTGAGATTGTCAAGGCATTGCAACCTGCCAAAGAGAGACGGTTAAGTTGAACTAAATTCCCAAAGAGTTTGGTAGAATTTTCAACCTGTAACACTCATTCAAATTAATATGTTTCAACTTTGTCAAATTCCCCAAAGAAGGTGGCAGCGTTTGCAAATCCTTGCACCCAGACAAGTCAAAATGCCCAAGGTTTGTTAAGTTTCCCAAAGAATCTAGCAACAACATCATTCTTGTCCGAAGTCTCAACTGTTTCAAGAACGAGAGATGAAAGAACTCTTTTGGAAATGGTTCTAGAATGTCATTCATTTCAATCTTTTCAAGATGCTTCAACTTCCCTATAGACTCTAGAACCCATAAGAGGCTAGCACCAATATTCAACTCCCTCAATTCCAAAGGCGCCTGCAATGCATTCTTAAATGTAATTATTTCAAAACCATGACCAACCTATACGAATAGTAAATTAGGAAGGAAGAAACACAATTTTTTAAGCCAGTGGAGAATTTACATGTACCTCGCTTTTATTCTGCCACAAAGTTTTCAAATTTCCCCGAGCCACTTCTAAAACCTTTAAATTTTGTTTTGGAATCCAGAATGGCAGGGAGGTGTGTGGATAGTTATCCCAATGAATCAATACAAGATCTGATTGTTTCAGTGGATTGGATATGCTAATTCCCAAGCAATCACCTTCATCCCTCACCAACTGCAACCCGCTCATATCAACAGAGCGGTTGCTAAATGTGACATTACTCAACCGATTGCCCATATCAACCAAGCGATTGTTGAATGTGAAAGGATTGTTAGATCTTCTTTGAACCATGTTAATTCCGTGCACCTGTGATAAATTGAAACAAGATTGACATCTTTTCCAAGTTTAAAAAGAATGACATTATTTGAGCATAAATTTAAGAACACAACATAATGTGGAGATTCAAACACGTACTCTAGCTGATTGGTAGATCACATTATTAAAAAAGTTGTCAGTCGGGCACCAAAGACGACCCCTAGGATCTTCCTTCGCCAAAGCTCTGCCCAAGTCTTGTTGGAAATATTGTATTTATGAGATGATAGCATATCTGATATGTTCCTGTCAGTCACCCCGTCAGTCCTTTTTGTGCCAGTGCGCAGTCTGCGATGTCAGTATGTCAGTCAGTTCGTAGCCAATCTGGTGCACGTCATGTTTGTATTTATGAAACCGTGTTAGTAGTTCGCATGTCAAGAAACCTTAGGTAAGAATTAATTATAGTGTTTAATTCAATCCTGTAGCTTCCAAGTGAAGCGATCTTGAGTCGGTTGATAGGAAACTCTATAAGTAGAAGCTCATTGTTAAAACTCAAAGAGAGATGTGTATGAGAGAAATTACGCAGAGAAAGAGTGAAAGAAAGTGGTGGAAGATTGTATCAAGAGACCAAGCTCTATGAATGTAAAAGATTAAGTGAAAACTCATTTCCATGTATTGAGGCGCTGCGCAGTTTACTATGGTAAATATATAAGTCTATGTTTTATGTTTCATTCTCAAGAATGTTGTATATTGCAAGTCGCACATCATCTTCAGAATTGCTGGCGTGAATATTGTTTACATTTACACGCAGTAAAAGGAATCAAGATTTCAAATTAGTTCACCACAATGAAAGTTCTAAATTAACATTAAGTAGCTTCGCCTAAGATTTTTTAGTTGTTGTGTCTTAGAGATATATATTTCATGATGAATTTTATATAAGTGATCCGTGAAGTAATATATTGCGAAGTTAACTGCGCATCATTGCGAAGTTCAACTGCGTAGTAGAAAGTCGAAATCACGTAGTTAATCGCCACGAAGTAAAATGTTGAAACCGCACAGTTAATCTCTGCGCAGTTAATCTGCGAAGTTAATTCTTAGTGAAGCAAGTGTTCCGCGAAGTACAGTTTGGGGTTCTCTATTGTATGGTCGGCGAAGTCCGAAGAGAAGAAAAAGAAGATATTCATCCACTACGCAATTAAATCTTATTTACTGCGCGGTGTGCGTTTCCCTTGATGTGGTATCAGAGCCTGGTTTATGGAAAGAAGGAATTATATTTATAAGGGAAGAGTGATTAAGAATGGCTTCCACTTCTGGTAATTTGCAAACTCCAATATTTTATGGTAAAAATTATGAATATTGGTCTCTAACTATGAAAGCTTTGTTTAGAGGTCAAGATGTATGGGAAATAGTCCAGAATGGCTATGTAGAACCAACAGATGCAGTAGCAGACAACAATCTCACACAAGCTGAGAAGGATGTTATGAGGGAACAGAGGCAGAAAGATGGAAAGGCGTTGTTCCACATACATCAAGCGACACATGAATCAATACTCCCAAGAGTAGCAGCAGCGCATTCAGCAAAGGAAGCATGGGACACACTGGAAACTTCCTATCAAGGTTTGAAGAAGGTAAATACTGCCAAACTTCAAATTGTTAGAAGAGATTTTGAATCTCTGTCAATGAAAAATACAGATTCAGTAGAATCATTCTAGACTCGTTTTATTGGTCTGGTGAATCAAATAAAGTCTCATGGAGAAACTCTAGGTGACCAAAGGGTTGTTGAAAAATTTCTTAGAGTTCTTCCAAATAAATTTGAATCTTTAGTTGTAACCCTGGAGGAAAACAAAGATCTATCCACATTTACTATTGATGAGTTGCAAGCCTCATTACTCAATCATGAATATAGAATCAACAGTTTAGATACATCACTAGAAGGTGCATTCACACTACAGTCATGCATAATCCATGGAAGAGGCCAAGGAAGTTCAAGCTCTAGAGGCAGAGGATGAAGTTCTTTTAGAGGAGGTCGCAGCAGCAGTCCCGCACATGTCGCTGGTAGAAGTCAGAATCAGACCACCAGTCAACCAAGTGGACAAAGGTATGATAAATCAAAAATTCAATGTCATTACTGTAAGAGGTTTGGACACTTCGCATATGAATGTAGGAAGAAGCAGTCTGACCAAGGAAAGCAAGGTGAAGCTCATTCAAGCAATAACAACACTGTGAACAGGTCACTTTTCTTAGCATGCACATCATCGCTTGAATGCAATGTTGTTCAAGAAAGTCCAAATGACATATGGTATTTAGACTCAGGCTGTAGAAATCATATGACTGGTAATTTAAGTTTATTTTCTAGTCTAGATAAATTAGTTCAAACTGATGTCACACTTGGAAATAATATTCAAGTCACTGTTTTGGGTAAGGGTACTGTTGATATTCTAACCAAAGAGGGGGAGAAGAAATTCATGCCTGATGTGTATTATGTTCAAGGTTTGAAGCATAACCTGATGAGCATTGTACAGTTGATGGAAAAAGGTTACAGAGTTCATGTGATAGGAAAGCGCTGTGTGATCAAAGACATATACCCAAGCAATCAGTTAATAGACGAGGTGTAGATGACAAGAAATCGCTTGTTTCCTTTGAGTATGAGTCCAATCATCAAAGGAAAAACAACTTAAGTTGTTCACACAAGTCAGAATGAAAATTCTGAAGCTGCGTTCAAGACAGAAAGCAAAGAAGCAGAAGTTTGTAGCGACAAGGAAGAAAAAGACAGTGCAATGCAAGCTGCATTTCAAACATAAATGAAGGATGAATCCTGGTTATGGCATTTCAGATTTGGACATCTGGATTTGGGTGGGCTATAGCTACTGCATATGAAGGACATGGTAAAAGGATTTCCATTGATTGAAAAAACAGAGAGAATTTGTGAAGGATGTATTTTTGGAAAGCAGCACAGAGAGACTTTTCTAGTCGAAAAGTCATACAGAGATCGCGCACCACTTGAAATTGTGCACTTCAATATTTGTGGACAAATGCAAACACCGTCCATGGGAGGATGCACTTATCTTCTCACTTTTTTTGATGATTTCACAAGAAAAACATGGTTCTATTTTCTAAAGCATAAATCTAATGCATTTGATTGTTTTTAACAGTTCAAGGCACTTGTGGGGAAGCAGAGTGGTTACAGCATCAAGATCTTAAGAAAAAATAGAGGTGGTGAGTATGTCTCAAATGATTTCTTAAACTTCTGTAAAAATCATTGCATACAGAAACAATTCACTGTGCGGTATACACTACAGCAGAATGGTATCGCGGAGAGGAAGAACAGAACCATTATGGAGATGGCACGCAGTATGTTGGCAGTTATGCATCTATCAAATGAATATTGGTATGAAGTAGTGGCAACTGCAGTATACATCATGAATCGATGTCTGATGAAGAGCGTGAAGAAAAAAGTTCTGTAGGAAGCATGGACAGGTATGAAATATAGTGTTTCGCATTTGAAAGTTTTTGGTTGTGTAGCATACGCACATGTTACAGATGAGCTAAGAAGAAAGTTAGACAATAAAGGACATAAATGCATTTTTATTGGGTATTCTGAAGACACAAAAGCATACAAGTTGTATAATCCTATCACAAGAAAATTTATTATCAGTCGCGATGTTTAGTTTGTGGAAAATGAAGCATGGGATGGAACTGTAGAGAAGAATGTGAAAATCATGTCACATATTGAACATGATGACATCGCAGAAGATGTGGTTGAGACACTGCATGTAAATCAGAACCGTGCACCTCCATCTACTCCCAGGACTACGCATCATGTCTCAACACAAGCAACTCCGACACAAGTCGCAGCACAAGCTACTCCGACAAGCACACCAAGTGTGCACAAAACTCCATCAAGCAGTATGCATAGATCGCGCAGTTCGACACCAGGAACTCTGACAAAGACAAGAACTCTACGCGAGATATATGAGACTGGTACACCTAATTCATTCTCAGTTTTTGCATTATTTTCTCAAGTTAATGATCCTCTAACATTTGAAGAAGCTGTTGAAGATAAAGCATGGGCACAAGCCATGGATGAAGAAGTAGAATGCATTGAGAAGAATCAAACATGGGAACTAGTTGATGTTCCTAAGGACAAGGATGTGATAAGCGTGAAATGGATTTATAAGACCAAGCAAGATGCTGATGGAAATGTGCAGAAGCACAAGGCAAGATTGGTAGCAAGAGGATTCACACAGCAGCTTGGAATAGACTTCAATGAAACCTTTGCACCTGTAACTCGCATGGACACTATCAGAACAGTTTTGGCCATCGCAGCACAAAATAAATGGCCTGTTTATCAAATGGATGTTAAGTCCGCATTTCTAAATGTTTATTGGGAGGAAGAAGTATATGTAGAGCATCCACAAGGCTATGAAGTTCCAGGACAAGGACACAGAGTATATAGACTAAAAAAGGAACTTTATGGTTTGAATCAAGCTCCACAAGCTTGGTACACTCGCATTGACTCATACCTCATTCAAAATGGATTTCACAGAAGTGAATGTGAGCCAACGCTGTACACAAAAATCAACAAGCAAGGTAATAAGCTGATTGTCTGCCTGTATGTAGATGATTTAATATTTACTGGTGATTTTGGTATAGAAGAATTTAGAACAGTCATGGAAAGTGAAATTGAAATGACTAATTTGGGGCTTATGAAGTATTTTCTGGGCATTGAAGTCCAACAGACTAAAAATGGGATATTTATATCTCAGTCAAAATATGCAAGTGATGTATTGAACATATTTAAGATGTTAAATTGCAAGACAAATCCAACACCGGTGATAACGGGTTTGAAATTGAGCAAGGATGATGATGGATCCAATGTAGATCCTACGTTGTTTAAAAGGCTTGTTGGAAGCCTCATGTATCTTACAGCGACAAGGCCAAACATCATGCATGGATTCAGCTTAATCTCAAGATTCATGGAGACACCAAAAGAATCTCATTGGCAAGTAGGAAAAAGAATTCTAAGGTATGTAAGTGGAACAAAAGACTTTGGTGTTTTGTATTCAACCTCAGAAAATTTCAAACTCATTGGATACACTGATAACAATAATGGAGGCAACATGGATGATAGAAAAAGCACATTTGGGAATACATTCCATGTAGGAACAGGTGTTGTATCATGGGATTCGAAGAAACATCCCATAGTAACTCTTTCTTCAGCAGAAGCAGAGTATGTCGTAGCTACAAGCACTGCATGTCAATCCGTTTGGATGCGGAGGATGTTAAGTGATCTATTGCAACATAAGCAAGAACCCACAGTCATTTACTGCGACAACAATTCAGCTATCGTACTGTCAAAGAATCATGTATATCAGAAGAGAACCAAGCACATCGACACAAGGTATCACTTCATTAGAGAATTGATAAACAACAAGGAAATCTGTTTAGAATTTTGCAGGTATTAAGATCAAGTTGCAGACATATTCACAAAACCATTTGCAAGGGACACATTCCAGTATTTGCGAAGTTGTTTGGGAGTGACAAGTTTTGCACAGTGAACTTTGTCATGAACATAGCATGTTTCAACTCTGAAAATTTTTGTAATAATTTAATTTTGTTTTATGATCCCCATCCGCTCATAATTAAGGGGGAGTCTTGGAAATATTATATTTATGAGCTGATAGCGTATCTTATATGCGATGGCTCTATCAATCACCTTGTCAGTCCTTTTTGTGTCAGCGCGCAGTATGCGATGTCAGTATGTCAGTCAGTTCGTAGCCAATCCAACGCACATCATGTTTGTATTTATGAAACCACGTTAGTAGTTCGCATGTCAAGAAACCTTAGGTAAGAATTAATTACATTGTTTAATGCAATCCTATATCTTCCAAGTGAAGCAATCTTGGGTCGGTCGATAGGAAACTCTATAAGTAGAAGCTCATTGTTAAAACTTAGAGAGAGATGTGTATGAGAGAAATTACGCAAAGCAAGAGTGAAAGAAAGTGGTGGAAGATTGTATCAAGAGCCCAAGCTCTGTGAATGTAAAAGAACAAGTGAAAACTCATTTCCATGTATTGAGGAGCTGTGCAATTTACTATGGTAAATAAATAAGTCTATGTTTTATGTTTCATTCTCAAGAATTTTGTATATTTCAAGTCGCACATCATCTTCACAAATACTTGTGTGAATATTGCTTACATTTACAGGTAGTAAAAGGAATCAAGATTTCAAATTAGTTCACTGCAGTGAAAGTTCTAAATTAACATTGAGTAACTTCGCCTAAGATGTTTTAGTTGTTATGTCTTAGAGATATATATTTCATGATAAGGTTTATATAAGTGATCTGCGAAGTAATATATTGTGAAGTTAACTGCGCAGTAGAAAGTCGAAATCGTGCAATTAATCGCCGCGAAGTAAAAAGTTGAAACCTCTCCATGCAGTAAAAGGTAGTCTCCGCGTAGTTAATCTGCGAAGTTAATTCTTAGTGAAGCAAGTGTTCCGCAAAGTAAAATTTGGGGTTCTCTATTGTACGGTCAGTGAAGTCTGAAGAGAAGAAAAACAAGATATTCATCCACTACACCGTTAAATATTATTTACTGCGTGGTGTGCTTTTCCCTTGAAGTCTCTCAGATGATCGTGCATTCTTATACAATTTTTGCAGTCGATCTCCACCAGACACTTGTTTTGCAAGTTCAAAAGACCCATGGATCCTTCCCAGCCAGATCCATCACATATTCGGATAGCCTTATCCTTGTATTCTCCAATGAAAAAACAGGAAATGTCTAGGAAAATTTCTTTCTCCTCTTGATGAAGGCTATTGTAGCTTATTTTGAGTCTCCGTTCTACATCGGTGGGAAGCACTCGCGGTATTCTCTCCAGTAGGTATTTCCAATATTCCAAGTCATTTTTCTCAAAAAGTAACGCGTCAAGCGCTTTGAGAGATAGTGGAGAACCATGACACACATCCAAAAACTCTCTAACCATTTCTTTGAATCCGGCAAGAGGATGAGGTTGTTGGAACGCATGCATACAAAATAGCTCTTTAGAATGTTGTCTATCAAGGCCTGTCAACTGGTAAATGGATGATTCTTCGATTCCTGGATTTCTAAGAACATCCTTACCACGAGATGTTACTAATATTAAGGTATCAGAACGAAGGACGTCCTTCACCGGTGAAACTAATGCGTGGAGCTGCTCAACATCATCCACATCGTCTAAGACTATGAGAACTTGAGAACCCACATGAATATATCTTGATAGCATTCCTATACCCTCATTAATGTTGTATATCGGGTTATCAAATGAAGTTAAGTCCTTATTAAGTTTACTCTGCAACAAATTTAAAGAGCCCCTACCTGCATGCTCTCTCACATCAAACATAAAACAAGATATTTTGTAATTTGGCTTATTGCGGTTAAAGAATTCTTTTACTAGGGTAGTCTTGGCAACTCCACCAATCCCTACAATTCCCACAACCTTGGCCACCCCGATATCTTGTTGCTGCTCCACGAATACTGCTTTTGAAAATTATTCTAGTTTTAAATCCAACCCAGTTGGATAAATGATCACATGCAAAGGTGATTCCTTTTAACCTTTTTCAAGACATGTTCCAAGACCTTATCTAGGAGCTCCCCTTCGTCCCTGATTTTGAGAAACGTGTTAGAGAAAATAATAAGAGAAAACATGTCTTAAATCATAATATACAATATACCCATCTATATCTCTATATCTATCGAACATAAATCAATTTGAACAAGGGGACTAAGAAGTATCACCCGTTAAACGCATTCAGTTCGAAACCACTAATTTCTGCAACATGAGAAAGCGCATTTGTCCACTTTTCAATGGTGTTGGACTCGTATCGCAACTTATATTGGCCAGTTTGGGGTTTGTATGTCCTCTTCCTTTCGAGACTTTGCAGGGCTTGCGCATAAATTCCTTTTCCCTAGATATGTCGGAGTTCACTAGGTCTGACATTGTAATACACTGGAATAATAGGAGCCCCCGACTCCAACATCAGTACAAGCTCACTCAGACACCAGTTTGATTCCGTCTATCCCAGGGAGAAAATTGCCACATGGATGGAGGCCGTTCGAATTGTGCTATGTATTTGAGAAGATAAATCATATCCATGTTGCAACTCTGACCGGTCCAGAAAGCCTCTCAATCCTTCTGAAAGAAGGCAACGATAAAGATGGCTGGCTAAAGATTTTTTAGTGTTAGGCCCGCGATGGCTTATGAAGACATCTTATTTTTAATCGATTTTGGGAATTGCAGCAGCAGTGGAGGTGGAGGCTGAGGATGAAGCGACCATTATTTTTGATGGGATACATAGATGAGATGATGAAGATGGGGAAGGGGCAGATTTATTGAGAAGTGAGAGGCACCTATTTGTGTCTCCTTAATCTAACCAGTCACGCCCTGCTTACTGCCTTAGTGTAACCTAACCAGTGAATAGGCCAACCCAATTTACATCAACCCACCATAAAATTGTTCTTTAAGTGATTTCAACGTGCCTTTGACTTTCTCAATCGCTGCGGCCTGCCCCTAAGACGTCTAGCCATGGCCGGTGCCTTATCATCTTGCAGAATCTACATTAAATGGGCTCCACGGAACTGCATACACGTCAACATGGACCATAATTTAATGAAAGTCATCACATGAAGTAAGACGGACACACATTTGTCATCTTATGCCAATTTTTCACGACAATCAACATCCACCATGCGGTGGAGCATTTAATGCTATTGCGACGGGGATGTGGATAGTTGGATTGTTTAATTGCGGTGGGGATGTGCATCGTTGGATTGATTCAACAATGTTATTGCGGCAGGGATGGGGATTGCTGTTTAATGATACTACGACGGGGATTTGGATCATTGGATTAATCAAACGATGCTGCTGCAGTAGGGATGGGGATTCGTGGATCGTTGGATTGATCCAATGATGCAGCTATGGCGTGGATTATCATTGGATTGATCCAAAAATGTTGCTGCGACGAGGATGGGGAATCCCCAATGATGTTGTTTATGGCGGGGATGTGGATTGTTCGATTAATCCAATGATGTTGCTGCAGAAAGGATGGGGATCGTGAATCGTTGGATTGATCCAACGATGACCCATCCCCGCCGCAGTAGCATCGTTAGGGATTCTTCATCCTCATCGCAGCAACATCATTGGATCAATCCAACGATAATCCCCGCCGCAGGAGCATCATTGGATCAATACAATGTTCCATGAACCTTATCCTCCTCACATATCATCGTTGGAATAATCCAACGATCCACATTCCCACCACAATAGCATCATTGGATCAATCCAATGTGTTGGGCTGGGCCCAAGGGGGTTTGAAAAATATAAAAGTATGGAAAAGCGCACGTAGCACGCTGCAGCAGGAAGAAAATGCAATTTTGATAATTGCGCATTGCGCACTGCAGTAGGAAGAGAAAGCAGTTTTGGTGAAAGAGCATTGCACGCGGCGACAGGCAGGCGACGAACAATTTTGAGGTTTTGCGCGTGTCGCGCAACGGCAATGACTAAGGCACGATCATGCAGTAGGATGATGAGCATGGTAGCGCATGAGCTATTTTTGGGCAGAACATGGGTAATGGTCAGATGCAGATATGACCTAGATTGGGTAAGGAACAGGTGGACGATAGATGAAAGCAACCTATTCGAACATGTGGTGGCAAGCAGTTGAGAAGCTAGGCCATGACGCCGATGGAGACAGGAAAGCGAAGGAGTGGAAAGGGATAGGCCATGATGCAGTTGTAACTTTTTTGAGGATTGCGGCTGTCAGAAGAGCGTGTGAGCCACGAGTGGCCCAGCTGGAGCAAGTGGAGTAGGCTGTCGACGGTGACAGCTAGGGTGGCAGTTAGCCACGCCAGTTTTGGAAACCTTAGGGTTTCGGCCTAAGGATTGTAAAGACATGACCTATGGGCATGATCTATAAATAAGGCACAATATTGTAAGGGAAGGGTTACTCTTCATTTTATTAGGTATCGATTATTGAAGAATCTTAAGCTTAAAAGCCATTGTAAAGGCTCTACAGTTGAGTGCGCAGAGACCTATCTAAGAGAGAAGAGAGTCTTCAGCTGAGTGCGCAGAATAGGAACGGTTGTACCCTTCCCATAAAGATCAATATTAACAACCGTTCTTGTGGACGTAGCCTCCATCCGAGGGGTGAACCACGTTAAATCTTGTGTTATGTGATTGTTGTGTGTTTTATGACTATTCATTTGCTTAATATGAAGGTTGATACTGTAATGTCTGTTATGTGATTGCTTTTGTATGTATTCGCCGCAGAGAATGGGAATAATATGTTAAGTGATACACATAGGGATGAATGTTAAGTATTCAACAAGTATAAGTCTGTGAATACATGAATATGATGAATAATCACGCAGTAGAACACTGAGTTTAAGCGCAGCATTAGAACGCGCAGTATTACATGTTTGCATACTTTCTCTCCATATAATGTTAAGAGTCTGAATGAGTCGAATGGGTACGGTTGCTTAGTGAATCAGTTAGAGATAATCGTTTTGGGTGGATGCGCGGTCTAGCTGACGCGCCGAGCCGTGAGAGTCGTTGCGAGAAAAGCTTCCTATAGCCTATCGTCGTAACTTGAGGAGTACCCTAGACTGCGTGACCCCAGACTGCAAGGGGTGCGAGGGCCTTATACCCTGTTGTGGCACTGTGCGACGAGACCGTCGTGGCGCAAGAGCCGACTCGCAATGCAAGATGGTAGTGCACTGCGCCATACGTACGTCCACCATCAACTCATCACTTACGTTGTGGAAACTTGATTCCACAGCACCCCCATAGCTTCGCCTCGGGTGAGACCTCAGCCTACGCGCAGGTTGTTGCCGAAAGGGCCAGTGAAAAGGGGTTTTGTTGGTTAACCCTAAAACCGCAAAGAACCTGGGTCTACATTGGAAAACCTCTAGATCAGTTAAAGAAGCCAACAAATGGTTCCGTTGCCGTGCTAGAATCCATGATGAGTTGAAGCAGTAATGTGTGACAAAGAATACCAGTTCCCGTTGGGGTCAGACAATTGGAATCCCGAAAAGAAATAAATCTCGGACTGGTGTGATAATATCGAAAGAGATTTCACGAAGAAAGAGAATAGACATCCACGTCTATCCGACGTACAGTGGTTGAATAGATACCTGTGGAGAGATATTCATGAGATATTTTGGGCTTCATTTCCGACCGAGCTACATGCATGGATATCACGACTTGCAGAAAAGAAGGTCTACTTTCAAGGAGGAGTTCCTACAGAGTGGACTCCAGAGCTCGTTGCGCAACTCAAAGCAATAGACAGCCCACTGACGAGAGCAGTTGACTTCTGGGTTGATAGCCTACTTGAAGGATTCGTAACAGAATTCACTGTAGATATGTTGAAATCCTACAGCCAATCCGAAGCATACTTTTTCGAAGGATTCAGAGGTAAGTACCTAAACAATCTTAGTTTATACATTAAAATGATTTTAGCAGAGAAAGGTGTCTTAAGAATGCAGTAATCTTTTGAATCTGTCATGGTAGAAAGTATATTTAGTGATTCTGATGAAGAAACGCATAATCTGAGAAGTGGGAAGCGCTATAAGTTTAATAAAGAAAAGAATCCAAGAGGACCTGGACTACGTGTGAATACCGAACTTTTGTGTGACCTTAACAATCAGACAACACCGCCATCAGCCACCATCCACCCTAATACACATCGGAATCCGCCGGGTGCAGAAACCACACTTTCCATATCTCAAAACCCACCCGCGCCACCCCTACCTCCGATTCAACCCGCTGCGAGTACCGCGCAACCTACCCCGTAGAATATTAGTCCTACTAACACCATAGGACTGGGTGCGCAGGCCATTCCGACTCAGACTATTCCAGTTCAGAATACGCAGTCCCAAAACCCTTCGCAGAGTAGTATCCTTAGCACTATTCTGGGCCAACCATTTGTTTTTTCCGCTCCAAACCAACCACAGAACATTAGCACTCCTCAAGGTGTTACACCGCCAGGAAGAAGAATGACAGATAACGATATCAAACTGCTGGTATTCAGAGGAACGGGTCTACAAGACCTTGATCAGCATTGGTTCCTATGTGAAGCAGTATGGAGTGTCAAGTAAATTCTAGACGATGCTGTGAAGAGCGCGCAGCTCGTCACTACTTTCAGAGACAGAGCTTTGCATTGGTTCATGAAATATTCGCAGACTCAACCAAGAACCCTACAAGAAATTAAGGCTGCGCTCATCACAGAGTTTAAGAAACCAAAATCCGAATGCCAGTGTATAACAGAACTGAAAGAAATTAAGCATAAACCTAATGAGACGGTCTGGGAATTCGACCAGAAATTCAAGACACTATTAGACCAAGTAACATTTGTCATAGCCCCACAACAACACAAAGAATGGTTCATCGCCGCATTGTTGCCCCACATCAGACAACCATTGATGCAGCAGAAGGTTGGATCGCAAGCAGAGGCCTTGGAAATCGTGATGAAGCTCGAGGCTTCACCAATGGGAGAGACTAGCTCTGGGATGTCTCAGATCCAGAACTAGTTGACCACCCTAACACTGGAATTGCAAAGCATGAAGAATGGAAAGGAATAAAGATACGAACCAAGACATGAGGTTTGGTGCACATCATGCAAGGGGGAAGGACACACAAGGGAACATTGTCCCGGTTTCAATATTACCTTAACAATGGCGCGCCAAACCCAATCAATCACCATGGTGTGAAATCTGTAGATCCAGAGGACATAGATTTGAGGACTGTTATCTAATACAGAAATACATAAAAACACCTAAAAATTTATTTTGTAATTTCTGCAAATTAGTTGGACATGATGAATCCAATTGTCGTGCATACGAGCTCATGAATGAAAGAAAGCGTGATATGGAAGCAATGCGAGGTGCTGGACTGTACCGCATCCAAGAAGAAACTCATCCAAAACAAGAAAACACCCACTATGATCAGAGTGGATATATAGGCCGTGGTGGTGGATACCGCGGAAGGGGAAGAGGCCTGGCACGGGGAAGAGGCCGAGGCCAAGTAATTTTCTATAACTGTGGCCAGCCTGGACACATTTCTAGAGATTGTGTAAATCCATGCACTACGTGCAATTATTGCAAGTCATTTGAGCATGTCATTGAGGACGTCCCCGTGCTAGAGGTAGAAATGCAGAAGCGCAGAAGAATAGAACCGCCGAATCCTAACATCCAGTGGATTGCAGCAGAAAGGAGACCTGAGGATCCAAGCATCAACATAGTAATGCGTAGTGGTGCTACGACAAGAGGTGATGGTGGAGCAGAAGCTTCGACTTGTGGGGGTTTTGACACTAAGCAGACACCCCTTGAGACACAATGGGTTAGAAAATATCCTGGGAAAGCACCAGGCCTGGACCTATAGAAGAACAAAGCAACATTTATAAAAGCACGAGAGATCCTCCGGGAATCTGAACCTCAGTCCCATAGGATCTCGTTGCGTAGCGAAATACCGTATGTAGAAGACATGCCAGCTGCTTACGATAGAAGCAATACCGTAGTAGAGACATGTACCTCTGTTGCGTAATTCCTCAAAACCAGCATGAAATTGCTTAAGAGCCCGAATGCTATAGGAAAATTATAGAAGGTGATAGATTAGTATGAATCGCACAGTGAAGAAGCTACCACTGACGGCGCAGTTCATAACATTAAGAAACATAAAAGAACAAGCCGAGAAATGAGACTCAGTGCGCAGATAGGTGATTATGAAATGGATGAGATTATTCTTGACCTGGGATCAGAAGTGAATGTCTTAACGAAGCAGACATGGCAGCAGATGGGACGACCAAAGCTACAGTGGTCCCCTATACAACTAAGAATGGCCAATCAGTAAAAAGTTATACCCTTTGGGCGGTTAGCCAATGTACTTGTTGACATTGATGGAGTCTAGAGTCACGCAGATTTCGAGGTTATAGAGATTGTGGATGATAGCCAGCCTTTTCCTACGCTATTGGGAATTGACTGGGCTCTCGACAACCTCGCAATCATAAACCTGAAGACTAGAAAGATGATCTTCGAGGGAAAGCATCTCAAGGTCATCGCACCACTAGACCCTGCGGATGGAGACAGATACAATGAGCTGATTCAAGAGAAATCCTGAGCTCAAGATTTGGACCACTTGTACAAGATGACTACGAACCAGGAGGATTACATTAATCCTACTGGAGATGGTATCCTCAGCTGGAGATGTGACAGTTATTGCATTTCAGATTCAGATGTAGGCTTGGAGAACTGGCAGAGTTGCATGCACGGAGTATCTACGAGGAGATGCACGCAGGTTACAAGATCACTGCATTGGATTGGGATGAAGGTAAGCCCAATCCCTACGTATGACGATTTATCTAATGTTTATTGTTTTATCAAAGAATATACTACAGCAGTTGCAGATGAATACCGCGTATCAACACTAGACATGGTGTTGCGCAAGACACCTTCCAGGTGGTGGGCCACGCATAAACATACATTGCTCACATAGGATCAGTGCCGAATTAAGATGCAAATCCGGTTTGCTGAGAAGGTTATGATCACTTTTTCAAAGTACGATGGACAGACGGATCCAAGGGACCATATTGAAGCATGTTCACAAGCTTGGGTGGAAAGACCATAGACATAATGGGTACATCTATTTGCGCACACACTAGACAGACCGATTCCAAACAAGTGGTACCTAGACACTGAGTTGCGTAGGGGCACAGCAGATTGGTCTACCCTAACATTGAGTTTTCAGATAGATTTCAGTTTCGAAGATGAACATCCGAGTATCAATGATGTGCTCCAGGTTATTAAGGAGATAATATTCAGACCAGACTGTACGCAAGGAAACATGACCCTAGAACAATTCGTTGGACCGGACAAGATACCAAAGAACAGAGAACCGGAATGGGAGGAGCAATTAGACCATGCTCTTGAATGCTACAACCTCGCTGAAGAATCCAAAGAGAAAGTAGCCAGTGATGACGAGGACCCGCGCAACATAAAGATACCTGAATCTGAGGGAGCGTGAGAGGTAGAAGGACCTCCATTGGAAATACCAGATATGAGTGGACCTGTAAAAACAAGAAAAGTGAACATTGGCACCAGTGAAGAGCCAAATTTTGCAGCTATCGGAGACTACTGGGATGAAGACACAATCAAGGAGGTCGTAGGTATATTACAGGAATATCGCGAGTTATTTCCGACCAAGTTCAGAGAGATGAAAGGTATCTTGGGAGACTTAGGGGTGATGAAAATTCCTCTTCGGCCTGGCACGAAGCCTATGAAACAAAGACCATATAGACTGAACCTGCGCTACAAAGAACGAGTTAAAGAAGAACTCGATAAGATGCTCAATGCAAGAATCATTGAGCTAGTTGAAGAATCTGAGTGGATAAGCCCAATGGTTATCCAAGATAAGAAGACAAAGGGTGAGATCAGGATCTGTGTGGATCTCAGAAAGCTGAATGACGCTTCGATGCACGACCCATTTCCTACTCCATTCACAGATGAAGTGCTCAATAATGTCGGAGGAAATGAGGCATATTCTTTTACTGATGGATTCTCTGGTTACCATCAGATCAGGATTGATTGCGCAGATAGGCACAAGACTACATTTGCTACGGAATGGGGGTCGTTCCAATACACTATAATGCCTTTTGGGTTGAAGAACGCACCTGCCATATTCTCAAGAGTGGTAGTCGCAGCATTTAAAGATCTTATACATAAGTTTTTAGAGGTTTACTTTGATGATTGGACCATTTTCAGTTTACTCAAGAACCATGCCACGAACCTCAGGATGATTTTGGAAAAGTGCAAATAGCACCAAATTTCATTAAACTTGACGAAATGTGTTTTTTGTGTTCCCTATGGAGTCTTGTTGGGACACATTGTGTGCAAACAGGGCTTGATGGTAGACGCTGCTAAGATCCCAGTCATTGTAAACTTGCCTACACCCAATTCAGTTAAGCAATTGCGCACTACACTGGGGCATACCGGTTACTACATGAAGTTCATAAAAGGGTATGCGCAAATCACCGCAGCCATGGAGAAGCTGCTCAAGAAGGATGCACCGTTTGTATGGAACGCAGAGTGTGAACAGGGTTTTGACACCCTGAAAGAGAAGATGGTTGCTACGCCAATCCTAGTTTTTCCGAACTAGGAGAAGCCATTTCACGTCCATGTTGATGCATCATGCATCCCATTAGGTGTTGTTTTAGCGCAACCTGGAGAGGGAGGTATTGACCATCCCATTTCCTTTTTGAGCAAGAAGTTATCATCTGCTGAGAAGAACTATACCACTACTGAGTGAGGGGGACTCACTATGGTCTACGCACTGTAGAAGTTTAGGCATTACTCACTTGGTGCGCATTTTTCCATGTTCACTGACCATTTTGCGTTGAAATACCTCGTTAATAAGCCAGTGTTAGGGGGCGCATATGCAGATGGTTGCTACTCTTTCAGGAGTATGATTTTGAGATTGTTGTTAAGCCAAGCAGATTGAATTTGGGACCTGATCATTTGTCATGAATCGATTCAGGAGAAGAGCCTACGAATCTGGAGGACAATCTACCTTATGCACAGTTGTTCGCCATATAAGTTGTAGATGAATACTACTAGGACATCATTTATTTTTTAACCACTAGATTCGCACCCAAAGAGTTCACTATGCAGCAAAAGAAGCAGCTGGTAGTGTGCGCAGCAGACTTCACTATAATCGCAGGTCAGCTATACAAACTGGGACCAGATGAAGTACTTTGCATATGTGTACTAGAGCATGAGAAACCGTTTATACTAGCTGATGCGCACTAAGGAGTCGCAGGAGGCCATTATGCAGGAAGAGACACTGCGCGCAGGACTATGGTGGCCTAAAATTCATAAAGATTTGAAGGAACACTGCCAAAATTGCGATATCTTCCAGAGGACAGGAAAGCCATCATGCAGAGATGAAATGCCATTAAATCCACAGCTGACATTGCAGGCCTTTGAGAAGTGGGCCATTGATTTTGTGGGTCCTATTAACCCACCGGGAAAAAGAACAAGTGTGAGGTATATCATTATTGGTACTGATTACCTCACCAGATGGGAAGAAGCAAAGCCAATCAAAGACTGTAGCGCAGCTACAACTGCGGATTTTATATATGAGAATATCCTTACAAGGTTTGGATGCCTGAAGATATTGATGAGTGATCAAGGCACTCATTTTCTAAATAAGACCATTGAGGCTTTAACCGAAGAATTCCACGTTCATCATCAGCGCAACACGCCTTATCATCCAGAGGCGAATGGAACTGTTGAAGCATTTAACAAAGTGTTGGAGAATGCGCTAACAAAGATATGTAACGTCAATCGGGATGATTGGGACCTGCGCATCCCATCTGTACTATGGGCATATAGGACTACCTTCAAAAAACTAACTAGCCATACACCTTTCAGGTTGGCCTATGGGCAAGAAGCCATAATGCTGATGGAGTACATTGTTCCCAGCTTGAGAATAGCAGCGTTTACAGGCATGGCCGATCGCGCAGCACTCGAAGAAAGACTCCTACACTTGGTTGGGCTAGAGGAAGATCGGTTCGTCGCAGGCTTCCACCAACAAGTCCAGAAAGAGCGCGAAAAAGCTGGGCATGATCGACACATCAAGAACAAGAACTTTTAGGTAGGTGATCTAGTCCTCCTGTATGATAGCAAATTCATGAAATTTCCTAGAAAATTTAAGATGCATTGGCTTGGCCCATATACTATAATGCATGTTACTAACGGTGGCGCAGTCCAGTTAGATACATTAGCCGGAGATACTTTCCCAAGTATGATAAATAGTAGCAAACTAAAGCTTTACCGCGATAGTCCGGCTGCGCAGAGTCCTATATGATCAGGGGAAGTGTACCGTGCAGCTGCCACTTTAGCCGGACAAGGCCAAGGAACGCGCTTTGCCAATCTATGGGTGAGCCCAAAGGCGTCTAGGCAATGACAAACGGCTGAAGTATTTATGTTTACTATCACCAGTTGCACGAAGCAATTATGGCAACACCGTGCATTTCCAAACCACTAGCTGATGAATACACATGCATCATCAGGTTTCAAGCGAAAAGGCATCAAACATTCATTCAGCCAAGACGTGACATAACAGCGCAGGATTTATGTTATCCAGGCTTTTACCAACTGGATAAGCAGGCAATCGAGGGAATGATGGAACTATGGGAGCCCGAATGGAGAGTCCCCGCTTGATGTGATGATGCATTAGACTACGAGCAGAACGTAGAACCCCTTTAGGAAGAGATCGATGTAAAATACACCGATGAAGAAAATACCCAAACAGATGAAGAAGACAAAGAAGAAACAACAACACAGAAGGGAAAGAAGGGTGGCCTACCACCTAGAATGCCCATTGAGGAAGAAAAGGATGACAAGCAGAGTCAACATTCTGCCTCATTAGCAGCAAAGAGAAAGGCCACTGAAGGCCCCTCGCAAGCACAAGGCCGACGCGTAAAAAGGAAGGCTGAAAGACTGGGCACCTCGACCTGAACATTGGGGCCTTTCCCCTAGAGGACCTAAACGAGTTGCAGAAGAAATTCATGAGAGAGGCCTCGCCTCTTATGATAAGTGCGCACAACTGACTGAAGACATCAATTAGTTAAGGCAAGAATCAGATAACACCAAGCAAGACTTGAGCGCAACCAAGGAAAAGGGCCAGAAGCTTAAGGAAACCATTTCCGCTATGTACGCAAACATAGAAGAATGCGAAGAAGAAGATGATATGGAGGACACAATAAAGAAAATTGGGGCCAAGGTAGAGTCCGTTACTGCTGAGAAAATGGAAATGGAAACCTCTTATAAAGGCAAAATCGCAGAGCTAGAGGCTAGGCACCCTGTCATTCCGTCAGATCAGTGCCCATCTCTAGCTAAGGACGTCAAAGCAACCATGGATGGCATTTCATCGAAAGTGATGAAATGCCAAGACTTACTTGAGCGGATAGCTACAGCAGTAACCGGGTTGAGTGAGGATCCTGGGCTACAACAGGTAAGGGCAGAAGTGGAACAAAAGTAGCAACAGGTAGATGCTGCAAGTATATAGATGAGGAATGCATCGACCAGAGAGAAAGTGCATAGATTTAATGAGGTCAGGGACCTGCAGAAAGAGCTGGCAACACTAAGGGAGAAAGAAGCTGCCACATCGGACAAGCTGCAGCCTATTGAGCAAGAAGGCCTCGAATTAATGCAGCAATTCGATGCGAAGTTCGTAGAACTTCAGATGCCAGAAGGAATTATGCAGGAACAAGTGGCTCGGGAGAAGCTCTCGCAGGCTACTATGGAGACGCTTCAAAGGTTTGAATAGAGAGACAAGAACATAGTTGCGGAGTTAAAGGAAACTTTTCAAAGCTTCACAGTAAAGCTTGGGATGATGGAAAACATGGCTGCAGGGTCCGCAAGTGGAAGTGGCTCGAGACGAGCCACAGGTGAGTGTTAGGGGCCTATTGGGCTGGGCCCAAGGGGGTTGGAAAAATATAAAAGTATGGAAAAGTGCGCG
Organism: Larix kaempferi; assembly: GCA_027924585.1. NCBI lineage: Eukaryota > Viridiplantae > Streptophyta > Pinopsida > Pinales > Pinaceae > Larix > Larix kaempferi. The sequence goes on from BSBM01000966.1 coordinate 3,553,584, forward strand.
TATCACGCTGCAGCAAGAACAAAAGGCAATTTTAATAATTGCGCATTGCGCGCTACAGTAGGAAGAGAAAGTAGCTTGGTGAAAGCGCATTGCGCGCAGCGACAGGTAGGCGACGGACAATTTTGAGGTTTTGCGCGTGTCGCGAGACAGCAATGACTAAGGCACGGTCGTGCAGTAGGACGATGTGCATGGTAGTGCATGAGCTATTTTTGGGCAGAACATGGGTAAAGGTCAGACGAGGATATGACCTAGTTTGGGTAAGGATCAGGTGGACGATAGATGAAAGAGACCTGTTCGGACATGTGGCAGCAAGTAGTTGAGAAGCTAGGCCACAACACCGATGGCGACAGGCAGGCAAAGGAGTGGAAAGGGACAGGCCATGATGCAGTTGTAACTGTTTTGAGGACTGCGGCTGTCAGAAGAGCATGTGAGCCACGAGTGGCCCAGCTAGAGCAGGTTGTCAACGGTGACAGCTAGGGTGGTAGTTAACCACGACAATTTTGGAAACCTTAGGGTTTCGGCCTAAGGATTGTAAATACATGACCTACGGGCATGATCTATAAATAAGGCACAATATTGTAAGGGAAGGGTTACTCTTCATTTTGTTAAGTATCGATTATTGAAGAATCTTAAGCCCATTGTAAAGGCTCTACAACTGAGTGCACAGAGACCTATCTAAGAGAGAAGAGAGTCTATGGCTAAGTGCACAAACTAGGAACGGTTGTACCCTTCCCATAAAGATCAATATTAACAACCGTTCTTGTGGATGTAGCCTCCATCCGGGGGGTGAACCACGTTAAATCCTGTGTTATGTGATTGTTGTGTGTTTTATGACTATTCATTTGCTTAATATGAAGGTTGATACTGTAATGTCTGTTATGTGATTTCTTTTGTATGTATTCGCCATAGAGAATGGGAATAATATGTTAAGTGATACACGTAGGGACGAATGTTAAGTATTCAACAAGTATAAGTCTGTGAATACATGAATATGATGAATAATCACACAATAGAACACTGAGTTTAACCGCAGCGTTGGAGCGTGCAGTATTACCTGTTTTCATACTTGCTCGCCATATAATGTTAAGAGCCTGAATGAGTCGAATGGGTATGGTTGCTTAGTGAATCAGTTATAGATAATCATCTTGGGTGGATGCGCAGTCTAGCTGATGCACCGAGCCGTGAGAGTCATTGCGATATAAGCTGCCTATAGCCTATCTTCGTAAATCGAGGAGTACCCTAGACTGCGCGACCCCAGACTGCAAGGGGTGCGAGGGCCTCATACCCTGTTGTGGCACTGCGTGACGAGACCATTGTGGTGCAAGAGCCGACTCGCAGCACAAGCTGGTAGTGCGTTGCGCCATACGTACGTCCACCATCAACTCATCACTTACGCTATGGAAAATTGATTCCGCAGCACCCCCATAGCTTCACCTCGAGTGAGACCTCAGCTTGCGCGCAGGTTGTTGCCGAAAGGGCCGGTGAAAAGGGGTTTTGTTGGTTAAGCATAAAACCGCAAAGAACCTGGGTCTACATTGGAAAACCTCTAGATCAGTTAAAGAATCCAACACAATGATCCATGATCCCCATCCCTACCATAGCAACATCATAGGATCAATCCAACGATGGACATATCCACCTCAACGACATTAAACAATCCAACGATCCGCATCCCCATTGCAACAACATTAAATGTTTCCTTGTGAAATCGGATATTGATCGCCATTTCTCACCATATATTTTAGTTGGTGCATTGAATGATGCTTTCTTCCCACCCATCACTGGTTTTTTAAAAACTCGCATTCTATACTTCTTACACAAATTGTCACATTTTTCATTCCTCCACAAAGTTTCACTCAGGAGCAAATTTCACATTTACTATGTGGAGCACTAGAATGATTTGACATGATATTGTTTAGCTTTCACTATTAATTATGTCACATTTTTCATTTTTACACAACTATGCAAAGTTTCGCTTAGGGGTAAATTTTGTATTTGTTATGTGGAGCACTAAATGATTTGAGATGATATTATCAAGCTTTCATGGTTGATTTTGCTTTTAATATATTTTGTTAATATATTACTGTTAATATATTTTGTTAAACATTCACAATAAGGTATGGTCTTATTCATTCTTCAAAAATCTTTTTCTTACAATAATCCCAAATGATCTCCTTCACCTCTATTATATAGCTAGAGATATGAAATAATTACATCCCATACTACATGTGAAATAAATAGATTTCCATCTTTCTTATTTAAAGAATGATAATAAGAGAATTTATTACATGATGCATGTGGGATAATTCTATTTCATAATATTAGAGTTGTTTATGCCTTCTTGATAGATACAACCAATAATACCACACAAGTCATCATTACGTATTCCAACACTCCCCCTTAATGATGACTAGGAGAAATAATACAAATGGAGGAAGATGGCATTACATTAGCATCCTCCTTGATGACAACTTCCAGAATTCCTCATAAGATGTGAATAGGAACACACTTTGCCTCATGGACATGAAGAATAGAATAACTGCTTCTCACTGAAACATAAAATTGCATCTGAACCAAGATGTACAATGAACTCATACAAAACACCACAATAGTGTACACAAACCTCATATTTCCAATAGAAAAAAAATGTGGCAAGTTGAGAGTCATCACAACTGTAAATCAACTTATAGCAAAAAGAACTCTACAATAGAATATATCATTGTAACACCCCCTGGCCCTGGTTAGAGCTGTTATTGTAATTTGAACATTGTGGCTATGAGTATGTACATAGCATGATGATATTTTAATAAAAAAACCAGCTGGTTGCATGAGGACCAACACACTGAAGAGGAGATCCAGATATTAACCAAGGGTAAGGTTGACTTATGTACCTTGTTCCCTAAACACTTGTTCTGTAAACCTTATGATAAACCCAAAACCCATACCCCTAAGCCATATTCTTAGTGGGGGATTAATTATTAATTAATATGGAGATTTAGTGGCTAATCATGATTATGGATGGGAGGACATTTTCCTTTGGGATAGCCACGTGGGATCCCAAAGAGGGACACAGGATTTCCTTGGTGATCCAGGAGGATGTGGGGCATGTTGATGCTATGCACGGCCTGGTTGTTTGGACGTCAGTCTAGCAGGATGCACGCAGAGCACGGGGCGAGTGCAGGAAGATGCACGAAGAGCATGAGGCGAGTGCAGGAGGATGCACACAGAGCACACAAGGGAGTGTCTACTGAGTGAGAGAAAAGTGCGAAAATACAGAGGGAATTCAGACACAGACAATGAAGAGTATCACTGTGTGTTTTTAGTTCTCAAAAGAGTGAAGAAAACTTGGGAAGAATTCCCTGTGATGAACCCAAACCCGAATTGTTGAGATTAACCATTTTGGCCATGATTTCCTTGGTTGCATACACCAGTAAATTGACAATTAAGCATGAGACCTAGAGGGAATCTCGACGTTTGCAGTGAAGTGTGTCGCTGTGTGTTTTGGGAAGGAAATCAAGTGGGTCAATTGCAGAATTGACAAGGAATTGGTTACCAAACTGTTGTTTGTTGAACGCTGTGTATATATTTTACCTCTGTTAATTCCACCTTAGACTCTGAGAATGAGTTGGGGAAAATTGGTGAGATATCTCTGGCTAATGTCTAGATCTTGGCTCAGGGGTGAACTTGGGAGCTGAAATAGTACATGATGGACAAGTTCTAAGGTTGGGTGGAGCGTGGCTCACATGCATCCAGTTGCCACATTCATGTGAATTTCATATAAGTGTATCTGTGTATGAATTATAATGTTCATGTGTTTTATTATGCTTGATATGTTCAATCTGTTGAATGAAGGTGTAATTATATGTAAGCCATAATTATGTTATGCTTAATCCTGTGTAGAAGGATGTATTCTTGAATGATGTTTCCTTCAATTGCATTAGAAACCTGTATTATGGATATAGCATGTGAAATATGTATGGCTAAACTTCATTTATGTATTACATATATGCTTATGCTGTCATACCCTTATTGATGAAATGGATGGGTCATGTCTTGTTCATAGAATGATAGGCATAAACCTGGTTATGAAGTTTGAATGCTTGTTTGAAAGTCTTTTGTATGAATTATGCTTATGGGAAAATAATGAGAAAAATGAAGCTATTAATTGGATGCGTAAAGGAAATTGTTTAATTGCATGGGTTTAAAATGTAATTATGTGTATGTGTAAATACAATCTCATTTTTATAGTCTTATGCATTGTATATATGTATATGTGTAATGCAGGGTACGTTACAGTTTGGTATCAGAGCGTCAGTTGCATCTCTCGGGCCTCTGGAATTGAAATTATTTTACTAAAGAGATATTCGAATATGTGTTGTAGTTAATTTGAGACTAATAATCCTTGAAAATTTCAGATTGCTAGCATTATACAGCATTATTCGGTCATTGGAATTGCAGACTGTCAGTAAAGACAGGCAATCAGAATTGAAGAGATGGCAAAGGATCCTGAATTATCTAATTTTGGGGAAGGAATCGGTAGTGAAGAACAACGTAACGAATCCAATGGTCACCAAAGTGGGTCAGGGACCGTGGATGTTGTGCAAATCCTGAAGGAATTGCAGGTTGGAAACTAAATATTTTTGCAAAGTTTGAAACAACAGAACCAAATTAATCAACATTAATGCAGAATTTGGTTTAGCTACGAAATCAGGTACATCAAGTGACTTCCAATGTCGGAAGAGGGAAAATTTCCTTAAACCCTATCTTGCCTTGTATTTACATTTTCTGAATCTATGTGTAGAAATTAGGGCATAGGAATGTTGAAAGTGCAAGAGATCATGTAGATGATATGAATATGCACTAAAAGGCACATTAATAGACTCTACATAGTGCATGAGAATGTGTAGTGCATGTGTGTGAGATTGCATGTTGGTAAAATAGTGAGTTCTACATATGCAGTAAGCCACCAATGATAATTGTTGTGATTGATAATCACCATTGCTAATGGTATTGGATATTGGAAAAAAGACAATTGAAGCATGGCTGAAGATGTTGATGATTATGTTGCCCGTGAAAAGCAATCTTACAAAGAAATGTTGGAGCAACAAATTTGTGATCAAGAGGTTGGTGGAAGGACTGGGTAGTCCTTAGTAAGAAACCAACTGATCAGGTAACATCAGTAGGATGATGGCAAGGCTTGCAGGTAAGGTTCATTATGTTAATATTATTAAGTGTTGAGAAAGGATGGGTAAGAATCTTTTATTCATGTTTTAGTCATCATAAAATGGTACGCATGTAATAGTAAATGCATTTGTGTGAATGACATTCCACGGGGCATGTTATCATGTGACTGTTTAAGAATTTTGAAAGCATTCATATGAAAGTAGATTATGCCATGTGTATAATTATTATGGGTTGATAACCAAGCATGTAGGGACTTATGGTCCTGTTGTGGTAATGCTTTAGTGCTACACAAACCACCCATTAATTCCCTATTGGTGTTAAATTAGGATGAAACCTCTTGCCAACGACCATGGAGTGAGAAAACTCAGGATGTGTTGTTGAATGGGGGAAGAGGGCATCAAATAGACAACCAAATAATTGGGGAAGATGACTGGGCATGGTGTTAGAGCATTGGCTAGAATGTCCAACTTACCATCGTAGGAAACCTGTGTAAGCACATGGATGTTCTTGATCAATGTGGTAGTGCGTTGGGTGCATTTAGTAAATGTACATTAGAAAGATCTTGTAAATCTTGTGATTAAGCATTGAGTAAATGCATATAAAAATTTGGTGTAAGTTTTGTGAATGTGCATACATGTGTGTGGTTGCACATGTTGTGATGCATTGTGTTAATGCATAATTGGGATGTGTATGTGTCATTGCAACTTAAATAATTGATGAGATGTTGAATTAATGGTAATTCTGAGATGATTTCATGAGCTGATGTGAATGCAGGAAGGATTAGGTGGAGGTAGTCATAATGAGAGGGTTGCCGGCATACTCTATGGAAGGACAAAGTTGTATAAAGGTTATGACTAGGAAGTAAGGGGTATCAAAGGTTTATTAAAATTACATAAACAATGCGATGGCGTCTTTAAATTTTATTATGATAGAGATGCATATAAAATACACCCATACATTTTGTTGTAAGAAGATGTTAGCAGCAAAAAGTGCTTGAATGATTGGGTGACTATAATTTTGAAAATCACTTTAATGACTATTGCAATAAAAATGTTATGTGCATGAAAGACTCAAATTGTTTGACTAGTTTGAGTTCAGATTTCAAGTAGATTGCTTTGGACATGGAAAGGTGGGTAATTCCATGATGAAGGCTGAAAATATACCATGTGCAAGAGTCAAACCTCATGAGAATGATCTCATGGTTGTAAACTTAGCTATGCACATAACAGATTGTCCATTTTAGACTTGAAAATTACTGATGATTGCTAATCATTGTTGGCTTGTATAGAACTGTGTCAGGAGGACACGTGTAAGTGGGTATCTATGTTATGGTAACAAGCATAAAACCCAATGGGCATAGTGGTGCCACTTGCAAAATCCCAACAGTAAGTGGTGGCACTACATGGTGGAAATCCATGTGAGTGAGATGGTAAAATTTATGTCAAACAGGGCATACGTGTAACGTGAAAGATATTGGGGTGGAAAACTGAGGGACTAACAACTCAGAGAAGGGAGCCCCACTTCTCGTAAAGGAAGAGAAAGTACATCTGCAAAAAGGGATTAGTGTTCCGTAACCCAAGCTAAGATATATACATGTCTAGTTTCTGGTGTTAATGTGCAGAGCATGTTTTGATTTTATTTCCATTATGGTAGACTGCTTGAAGTATGATTAAGGCCTACATGGCTCACATCAGAGAGGGATGCATACATTTATGGTGCTGGGTTATGATAAGGTTTTCAATATTGACTACACCCTAAGGGAATGGACGCATTCCGAGTGTTTCAATATTTGATAGTGAATGTTATGAAACATGTCTATAGTTTAAGAGCAACAATACTGATGAGCTTGTTTATCCAACTTGTAGTGTCAGCTTAAACAGATGCAATTTGGTACTGCACACTAAAGAAGAAAAGTGAAGAAGGGTGTTGTGAGGGGTTGTGGGTAAGGTCTTCCATGTGCATGAAGTGTTGTGGCACGTGTGAAAGGATGATGCATGCCCATGGCTCCATAGTAGAGCCTTGACCTAGAAACGGTCATGGTGCAGTTTACTTCCATTGGTTGATGACCAAGACGGATGTGATGGCGTGGAAACGGAGAGGGCCAACCATCATGTGTGTTGGCCAAACATCCAAGTTCGTAGGTGATCCCAAGGCTTGTAATGTAAATCAGGACCTTGTCAACCAGAGAAGAAATGTCCAATACAGATAAGTATTCAATTTCATTCATTTCTTATTTTTGAAGAATGAAGATTTCATGAATAAGTCTTCTAACAACTAAGTTGATACACTATTGTTTTGTTGTTGGAAACCTTGGTCATTGCAGGAAGCAAGGAACCATGAAGGAATCCGAAGGATGCATGGGGACATGTGACTGTCCTAGAAGAGCTCAGCATGAGCAGAAATGAATGATGGTGATAGTGGACTTGTGTGAGTCCTAGCAGCCAGGAGTTTTGTATACAAACTATGTGGAGGGGTTCCATGGTTGAGAGGTTTGGAACACACCATAGACACTAAAGTGTCATAGCCAAGAAAGGGAAAATCAAGCATTCACATTGAAGCAAAAGAGGCTAGGAGCATGAAACCACAGTGGTGGCGTGGTTCCGAATTGGAACAAGACTAAGAGGAGAAAACTCTTACTACTCTCTCTTTCCTTTTTATTGATGTGTTTATAAAACAAAGGATTTATGAATGCATGTTATAGTTGAAAATGATTATGTTAATTGCTTGAAATAAAATTGTGAATGTTGAAATAGAAAGATCCCTATGAAAGGATGAACATGAATAAGTTAATGTATATGTTGGGAAAGCATGAAAATGGTGAAAGTATCATGGATAAAGCATGGGATTTCATGTCAATTGGGAAGTTAATTGAATGATTTAAATGTTATGTTATGCTGGACCTAACAGAATTACAATGATCTATTTCACAAGTGAGAAATTGAAGTTAATTTGTTGCAGCTATTACAAAGCAGGTACTACTTGTGAGAAAAGTGAGAGTCAATTGTGCACATTGACCATGGCAGCAGACCAAAGGCTATTGGATTTGGATGAAAACCTTCTGCAAACAATTGCCAAGAAGCAAGAAAATCTTGGGGAGATGCTCAAGCTACAGAGGTAGCAGAATGAGATGAACCAAAAGACTTTGTTGGACGTTATTTGTCTGCAAAGGGAGGTAAAACGCATTATGGGAACAATCAACAATGGAAAGGAAAGTGGATCAATGAAGAAGCATTCGTCCAATCATCCCATTAAGAAACGTTCCAGGTGGGAAGACTCAAAGGAAATGAAGTTGGAAAAGGAAAAGCAGCCACGGAAATGTTGGGGTTGTGGTGGTGATCACTTCTTAAAAAAATGTCCTGAAAGAAGAAATAAAGGAACCGATGTGTATAATATGCAAGAAACCTCTACTGTTGGTGATGTTGCTAGAAGTGTTCCTCACATCTATGCAGCATTGGATAATCTCCAAGATGATCATCAATATTCTATGATCGATATTGAAGGTGGAACCAGAAGGGGAAATGAAGGTTCAACCAATCTGCATATTGGATCGCAAAAGCAGGATACTCAGGAGTAGATTCATCGGACAGGTAAAGGTCCAGTGGACCCATTACAGTCTTGAGGAATCCACTTGGGAACTGGAAGATATAATGCGGGAAGAGTATCCGCATTTATTTTGAAAATGTGTATATAATAAAACATTACGACAGCAAAATTTTGTACATGTTTTGATACAATGTTAATCATCGAGGATGATGAAGACTCTAAGTGGAGGGGAATTGTAACACCCCCTAGCCCAGGTTAGAGTTGTTATTGTAATTTGAACATTGTGGTTATGAGTATGTACATAGCATGATAATATTTTAATAAAATCACCAGCTGGCTGCATGAGGACCAATACACTGAAGAGGAGATCCAAATATTAACCGAGGGTTGTGAGGGGGTAAGGTTGACTTATGTACCTTGTTCCCTAAACCCTTGTTCTATATACCTTATGATAAACCCAAAAACCATAACCCTAAGCAATATTCTTAGTGGGGGATCAAATCACATCTAGTCTCACCAGTATGGAAACAACCCCAGTATGGTCACCTTTTTTCATAGTATTATGTGATTTTTCACCCTTGGAGTCTCCTGATGTCATTAATCAGTTCCACCTCCCCCCCCACCCGAGTCTCCCCCATTGCAGCCACCACTCCCGATCCCCTAAACTATCGTCCCCTTCCCCCAATAATGGTTTCATATGTTTCCAGGTCAACCCTGCTGTCATACTCTAAACAAAGGGATTTTGATCCCATCACTCCACGACCCTCATATCCCTCCACAGTGTGTCACTTACACATCCAGTATTATCACATCTTGGTTGTACACCTTGCTCTCCTATCAAGGAAACATCATTTCCTTGGTAATTGCAGGTCTCCCTCTGTCGACGCCAACACATCTTTTCCAGAGGATAGACCTAGAGGTCCTTGTACCTTGGACTCATCTCCATCAGTGGTGAGTTCCTATGGACCATATAAGTAGGAGTCCTTAGTGCCTCTTAGCATGGTTGTTTCTCACATTCTCGACTTCAACTCCATTATTGTACCGTTGAGATTCATACAAGGTATTGGACCCTTCCATTATTGGTTGAAGACCCTGGATGTCCCTTGAATCTAGCACATTGGTGAGTCTATTTGGAACCCCCTAGCTATATGTTCTTGCAGATATTTTAGGCTGCGTTGGTGAGAGCGTTTGGAAGCCCCTTCAGCTATATGCTTCCTAGAGCATCCAGTTCAGATGCAGTTGAGTGTAACTTTGAGATTCCGACTCTTAGTCGTTGAGTCCATACAGTTGTTGGACAAATTCAGATACAACAAAGCATAATTTGTTATGGTACCACATTTAGGATGAATGCCATTTTTTCCATGTATCAGTTCTTCATATCAGTCCTGGTTGGACCATGAGTATGTCCCAAATTTGTGTCCCCTCTGGACCATTATGATGTACACAACAGTTCTCTATGTATTGTCCAAGTCCCCTTTGGGTCTCACCATTATTTGTATACGAGCATGGGTATGCCCGCCTCGTCCATATATTTGAGATTATATGTTCCTCTTCCATTATTGAGGTGATGTATTTCTACTTTTATCCCTTGCAGTTCATATGAAGCACTTATTCCGGTCTCCAACCAGTCTTTTATGTCTGCCACCATAATGCTCACACCCCTGGAAAAAGTGAGAACCTATGATTTCTATCGGCCATACAATGAGCTCATTCCCTCACACATCAAGGGGCAATCTGTTAACACCCAAAAATTGTTCACCAAGCTCATCCCCCTAGTCACATAACCCATTTATCCATTTTTCCTACATATTTGGCCTCTAAAAACCCAAAAATCCTTAAGTTGGTAACCAAATGGGAAAAAATCAATTATTTCCCTCAAAAATAATTAAATTCCTTCAAAAAAGTCAAAATCCCCCCAAAAGAAAATAAAATAAAAAAGAAAAAGGGGAAATTAAGCAAAATAAAGGAAAAAGGAGGGAAAAATCAAAATACCAAGAACCAATACTAGTGGTTGCCCAATACCATGGGTCAATACTCCACCACCAAAAATGGCTATAAAAAGGTGATGGAGGCCCCTCATTTTACATGATTCATTCTTCCAACCATCACTCTGCCAAAATCACTACCGAACCATAGCCTCCACATTTGAGCTTTTTTTCCCATAGTTGAGCTTGGCCACCACCTTGAGCATTTGGAGGAGAATCAGAGACACTGGATACCCAGAGCACCATCATCTCTACAGCAGCAAGGGTCTCCAGCATCTACTCACCACTTTGAGGTAAAAAACCATTGTAAATCTATTTTACATAATACAAATGAAAAAAGCATTATTTTATTCATAACCCTCATTTACTGAATGTTTCATCAAAATGGATGCTTAATGCTTAGTTTAGCTTCATTTTTACTGCAGTAAATTTCTTAAATTCTTACTTTCTGCTATTTCCATTTGCATGCACACACGCCCATATTCATGAACTATTACTAAGTAGCTCACAGCTCTTAGTAAGAGCATTTCTGTACTAGCTGGTGTGAAAACACTCATTAGGGGAGTTTTGAGGTAAAAAATGGGCCTCAAACAAATATTGTAGGGTGGAAACGTGAAGGTGGGTAACACTTTGGTGAGAATCGGAGGGGGAAGAACTATAGTAGAGTTTATTCGGCCGAATAAGTTTAATTATTCGGCCGAATAATCTATTTATTCGGCCGAATAATCTATTTATTCGGCCGAATAATTAAACTTATTCGACCGAATAACTTAGTATTTATTCGACCGAACAACCGTTAACGGGCCACCGTTAGACCTAACGGTGGCCTCGATGTATGTGCCAAGTTTTAGCCAGACGGAGGAAACTCACAGCGGTGTGTTCAAGTGTTCGGTCGAACAATTATTCGGCTGAACAATTGTTCGGCCGAACAATTATTCGGCCGAACAATTATTCGGCCGAACAACTATTTGGCCGAATAATTATTCGGCATAAAAGCTCAGTCCCGGCCATTCACCCGTCATTTTCTGTGGATCTCATGGACCCCTGTGGCGCTGGTGGTGGCCCGTCCTCTGCGTCATCTGTCCGCCCTGTCGCCTGTCTGCCACCCGATTGGTCGCTGCCATGTGTCGCTGACCCGCCACCCTGCGCGTGAGCCAGCGGTTCGTCGTAGTTGGAGTGTTGCAGTCAAACCCTGCCTCTGCCATTCGTTTGTCAGCCAGCTTACGTTCTCGCCACCTACACGTAAGTGAGGTTCTGTCTTTGCTGCGCGCTTGTATTTTCGTTTCGGCTGTTGAACGCCATAATATCTGGAAGAGTTTTCTGGTTGTAGAGTTATCCTGCGGATGGTCGAACATCGTTGAGGTGCTGTAGCTGGCGATAGATCGACACGGTGTGTGCAGAGGTAAAAGGTTTCATATCTTGCTTTTGAAAATATGTTTTTCTGTCTTCAAGTTTCTTATTGAAGTTGTTATTGTTATCGCAGGTTGTCTTATTAAGTTGCTGTTGTTATTGCAGGTTTTTCTTTCCGTGTGCCACGTTCGTTTTATTTCGGGTGTTTCAAATTCGGATTTGCGCTTTCACCGATCAGATTTCAATTCGCCTACTTTTGTTTTGGCTGCGTTGTAGAGGTAAGGAGAATTTATTTTTGTAATTCTCTTGCATTTTTATTGCATGCAATCGTTTCGTTTTATTTTTGTCTCGGCTGTGTCCATGGACTCTGTCCAACTGGGCAAAGTCCATGGACTCTGTCCAACTGGGCAGATTCCATGGACTCTACCTATTTGGACAGAGTCCATGGACTCTGCCCAATTGGACAGAGTCCATGGACTCTGCCCATTTGGACAGAGTCCATTGGGCAGAGTCCATGGACTCTGTCCACTTCCGCAGAGTTCTTGGACTTTGGTCGAATTGAATGTCGAAAATGATTTAAATTTAAAAATAAAGAGGAATATGGTTAGTGTTCAGTTGTTTTTTTAAATTGTTGGATTTGGCTGTGTTTAGAAATGAAAATAAAAGTAGGACAGTAATTTTATTTGGAAAGGACATATCCTATTTATATATAGGCTTGTTTTATTTGAGAACTTTGTCAACATGGACATGGACAGAGTTCATGAACTCTGTCAACATGTCTATGTTGACAGAGTTCATAAACTCTGTTGAAATGGACGAGAACAGAGTTCATGAACTCTGTCAACATGGACATGGACTGAAGTCATTAACTCTGTCTATGTTTACAGAGTGCAAAGATCAATATATTAGTTCTATTACAAACTGTGTGGATAGATAGCTATAGATACAACCAAATTTAGACAATTAAACTTTATTTTTGATAAAACAAAACTTTAAATGGACTTTAGGTACAATGGAACTATAGACATGAATAGGCTTTAATTTAGATGTACTATAGTAAGTTTTATGCAATTGAACAATAATAGTTGTAGTCATTTTATAAACTATTAGGTGATATTATGCCACAATGGTCTTGAGTCTTATTCTTGTAAAGGTGGCGATTCTTGGTATTATGTTTTCCTTTGTTTGCAACATGGCAGACTTGGAGAACATAATACCAAGAATCATTACCGTTATCAGATTGAAATTAAAGACCATTGTCGAACATGCCCAATTTGGGAAACATGTCATTTAACTCCAATCATAATACGATGAACGGTAATTTTTTTTTATTCTATGGAATAATGAGAATATTTGTAGATATAATTTATGTTTAGAGTATTAAAATATCTTGATTAAATTATTAGTTTAAGAAACTGAAAACCATTATCAAAAATGGCAAATTTGGAAAACATTTCAACTCAAAACATAATACATGAATTGCTAATTTTTATTTTATTTTGTGCAATAATGAAAATATTTTCAAGATGTAATTTATGTTTTAGGTATTAAGAAGTTAAAACAGGTTCATGAACTCATTCTTTGACATAAAGAAATGAACCCATTATTTAGTACTTAACTATATTGGTTCCATTCATTTTAAACATCAAAAACACTTAGAAAATTGGTACATTAATTCATCACACATCTAACAATATTAGCTATACTCTTTTTAAAAACTATTAGATGAAAAATTAGGTAAATCTAGGTCCTTGTTAAATAACTTAGTCTCTTTAGTAGTTAGGTTTTAGAATTCATAGAATTAACATGTAGGATTTGAATATGTAATTAGTTGATATTTGTGTATAAGTGTAGGCATTATATATCAAATGGAAAGAGAGGATTCTTTGAGGCGAAAGCGTAGGAGGTCCTCACAATCTTCTGGGGTAGGTGGTACGAGTGATAATCAGAGGTTGTCAACCTCCCCTCGGGATTCTAATTTATTGTATAGTTCGCATCGACGAGGTGAAATGGGTACAAATGATTCCCCTATATCTTCTGTGGGAGAACGTCGATCTCGACCCTCTATTGGTGTATGAATATCGATCTTTTAACATTTATATGCAAATTGTTTTTTTGTGTGTGCAAAATTTGTATTTGTGTTTAAATAAGACTTTATTTTCATTTGATGAAGAGCATTGTTCGGAAGATACTTGTAATTCTCTAGGGAGGGAGACAGAGCAAGCAAGGGAGACAGATGAGGGTGCAGAGCAAGGCTCTCAAGAGGCTCACCATTCTACACGAGGTGGTGATGGTCGAGCTAGGACGCAATATGTTGAATTAACTGAGGGTTGTACACCCATTACAACATACCCATCTGATCTACCTCGGGAGCTTCCATGGGAAGGTGGTGATCATCAAATGACTCTTGAAACATGTAGATCCCACTATGACAAGTTGAAAATGATTTGTCTACTATGGATCTCCCTCCAGAGATTAAACAAAGTTTGGAGATTGTTTTGGGATCATTGCAAAACTTCATTCAGGCATATGAGAATCTCGGACCAACTACAGATGGTTTTGTAGATTTGATGCGAAGACGAAGGGAACAAGTGATGGGTCCAGACAAATGGGATGTTGTGAAGGAGAGAGTGACAAAAGAACAGGCCAAATCAATGTTTAATTTCAAAGAAGGTCTAAAAAAAGAAATGTTGAAAGTGCAATATTTCAAGCATCCTCATCTTTCACATCTACTTTATGATCGGTTTCTTGCAGCCTATGGTCGATTTCCGTGGAACGATGAGGTTTTTCAATATTTTGCTAGATTTTTTTATGCTGAGGTTTTTTAAATATGAAGCCAAACTATACCGATGTTCATTCAAAATTTTATGGAGTTGGAAAGGGTCGAATATATGATCGAGAAGGTGCATTTAGAGTACCTGCAACTCTTCGACCTCCACCCCAGATATCTCGTCCACCTAGGTTGGTGGCATTAAAATCAGAGATAGAGCCCACATCTCAACTTGGGACAATTGCAAGGAATTTTGTTGGCGATGGTTTATCGTCAGCATTAGTTGGAGTAGATGTGGGTTTGGTTCGAGAAAGGGCTCGTTCTGCTATTCGTCAAAAGTTTGTTTACAAAATTGATGATGAGATAGATGGAATGAGCATTGAAGATCTTAGGGCATATGCGAAGGTTTGTCGTGACCTAGCGGCAAATGTGATATCCAATGACACATCGAGTTTGGGAGAGGTTTGTTGACTATGATATGACTTGATCTTAATTAAATATTTTATTTATTTTGAATTGATTTTTTTTGTTACATTATATGAATGATAAATTATGTTTTTTGATGTAAAGTAATAGGTACATTATATAAATGTTTAAATTGGTTGCAGTTTTCAAGAATGATGAACGAACATTCTTTCCACATTTCAACTAGTGAAAATCTAGAGAGAGAGGTACATATTTATTATTAACATATTTGTAATTATGTTTGAATTTGATATATATGTATATAATATTATCTTTTGAATGTTAATTTAACTATACATCTTATTGTTAATTTGACTTATCCATGCAAGTTTCTTTAGATACGAACTTTATAAATGATTTACCATCTATTGTGAGCTAATGTTTTTTAATCTTTTTGTTTTAGTTTTAAGTTAATCGGCATAGTAATTTTTTTGGTTTGCATTATGTTTTATTTATTAATACAATTTAAATTTTAGGGGGGAGATATAGGTTCCTTGCTTCATGGAGCAGATATTGGTAGAGAGATAATTTTGTTTAGTGCTTTAATTTTGTTAATGTTTTAATATTTTAATTTTTATGGATTTAGATAAAATTTGTTCAAGTAATTTATGAAATTCATAACTTAATTTTATATATGTTGCAGCTTGGGTCTCTCAAATCTTTTGGAGGCAAAGGAAAAACTCCTTTGGAGAATGGTGGTGGACAAGCATTTGGAGAATTTGATGTAATATTGTTAATATTTGAATTGTTTTTGATATATAAGTTAATATTTTAAGTTTTTTATTATAGCTTAAATAATTTTTAAATGATATTCATAATCTTTTTTTATACATGTTGCAGGGTGGGTTGAGTCCAGGGGGAGGCCCAAGTGGAGGATAGCATGGTGGACATTTTATTTTTATAGCATGGTGGACACTTTTTTTTTGTTGATATGCATCTAGATTGGAAACATTTGTTTTGGACATGTTGAGGAGATTTATTTTTGGACTAGATATATACATATATGGGTACATTGAACTTGCATGTTCACATGTGAATATTTTTTTGAAGATTATATACATGTTCTTTGAACTTACATATTTTGTAAATCTTGGTTTAAATGATTTAGTTTATTTTTGCTTATTTGACATATTTGGTGTGATTTAAAGGTTAGAATATATGTATTTGCATGTAAAAATGAATGTTAAGAACATTCAACATTTTTGAATATTATGAAGTTTAAGAAATGTTATTTAGGAAGTTTAAGAAATGTTATAAAAGTTTTGATGGAAATATGGATGAACTAGGAATTTTAAAATGAATGTTAAGAACATGAATTTGTCAAATTTTTGAATGTTATAGCTTTGAAAGAGATACATCCAGATGAATTAGGAAGTTTAAAAGTGAATGTATATGTTGAGTTTAAATTTTAGGGATGTTAGGAAGTTTAGGAATGTGTTAAGTTTTGATAGAAATATGGATGAACTAGAAAGTTTAAAAATGAAATTTAAGAACATGAATGTTAACTTTGAATGTTATGAAGTTTTAGGAATGATAGAAAGTTCAAATGATAGAAATATGGATGAAATAAGAAAATTTAGGAGTGTTATGAAACTTAGGAATTTGTTATGAATATTATGAATATTATATAAGTTTTGATAAAAGTATGGATGAATTAGGAAGTTTAAAATGAATGTTAAGAACACATGAATCTTATCTTTAAATGTTAAGAAGTTTATGAATGTTAGAAGTTTTGATAGAAAAATGGATATGAACTAGAAAGTTTAGGAATGTGTGAAGTTTTGATGGAAATATGGATGAATTAGAAAGTTTAAAAATGAAATTTAAGAACATGAATGTTAACTTTGAATGTTATGAAGTTTTAGGAATGATAGAAAGTTCAAATGATAGAAATATGGATGAAATAAGAAAATTTAGGAATGTTATGAAACTTAGGAATTTGTTATGAAGATTATGAATGTTATATAAGTTTTGATAAAAATATGGATGAATTAGGAAGTTTAAAATGAATGTTAAGAACACATGAATCTTATCTTTAAATGTTAAGAAGTTTATGAATGTTAGAAGTTTTGATAGAAAAATGGATATGAACTAGAAAGTTTAGGAATGTGTGAAGTTTTGATGGAAATATGGATGAATTAGAAAGTTTAAAAATGAAATTTAAGAACATGAATGTTAACTTTGAATGTTATGAAGTTTTAAGAATGATAGAAAGTTTAAATGATAGAAATATGGATGAAATAATAAAGTTTAGGAATGTTATGAAACTTAGGAATGTTATGAAGATTATGAATGTTATATAAGTTTTGATAAAAATATGGATGAATTAGGAAGTTTAAAATGAATGTTAAGAACACATAAATCTTATCTTTAAATGTTAAGAAGTTTATGAATATTAGAAGTTTTGATAGAAATTGGATATGAATTAGAAAGTTTAAAAGGGAACACATGTTACTTGTTCAAATTTTAGGAAATTTGAAAAATAAATATTATTTGTTCAAATTTTGATATATGGATTTTTAATTAATAATAAATTTATTTTCAATGTTCAGGTACATTTGATGCAGCTGAAATCATGGCAAATGGGGATAACGGTTTTTTGTTTTTTAATCATAAGCGAAGATTACAGGATTGTGAAGTTTGTGTTAAATTAGAGCAATGATTTTTAACAACAATTTTGATGAATTTTCATCGATTTGTTGTAAATAATCATTTCTCTAATTTAACATAAGCTTCACAATCCTGAAATTTTTTCTTGTGATTAAAAATCGAATAATCGTTGTCTCCATTTGCCATGATTTCAGTTATATGAATTTACACAAGCGATATTTTAAATTAAAGATTTGGGGCGGAGAGTGGCGACAATTACAGATTCGTTAGATCTCATCATTTAATTGGTCTAATAAACATATGGGTCCACGTGAATAAATTATTTCAGACATAATTAAGACAAAAATTTTATATATTCAGGTGTTCATTACCAAATAATTTTATACAAGTGATATTTTAAATTAAAGATTCGGGGCGGAGAGTGGCGACAACCACGGATCCGTTATCTCATCCCTTAAGTGGTCTAATAGACATATGGGGACCCGAATAAAGTATTTCAAACAAAATTAAGTCAAAAATTTTACACATTGAAGTTTTCAATATCAAAAAAATTTTTAATTCAAATTTCAACATACTAGAATATGATTATTTAAACTTTTATATTATAGTTCTTTTCAAGATCATAAACATAAAAATAAAAAAATATATTGTATGCATTCGAAAATGACATCGACAAAACCATTGATCTATTAATTTTAAATATATAGTTTTAAAAACATCGCAATGGAATGCCGTCTTCAATTATCCGTTCATGGTCATATTTGGACAGTTTCCATTTTTTATTTTTTAATTGTTTTTTCGATGGAACTTGAACCAATTTTATTCGAGATGCACATACTAAATGGCTATATTGACAACATATGACATCAGGACATAATTTTGAGTCATATGGGTTTGTTGAAAAAAATAGCCCTTTAAAATGATGGATCCTCTCTTGTATGTATAACCGTTGTCATTGTAATCTTCCAATAACTTCATTTTTCCTTCAGTGCATCGCATCAAATAATACTTCACATTTTCGCTGTTGTCGACAGATGCAATCACAGCAAAAACATCTCCTGTGCAAATTACAATTGACGTCGGGATTTTTAATTCAATTAAATTGACTAATATACATGTGTATAAGGTGAATGACAAGAATGAACAATTGACAAAACAGTGGTATTTGATCATTACCTTCTCTTACGAGATCTGAAATTCTGTCGCCATCAGATGATATTGCTATATCTTCTGATTCTAATTCTTCAATGCTTGCTAGTGGCATTTTTCCTTTAGGATTAATTTCTGTGTGTTTCCAATGTTTCACGTAGTTGTTCGTTATGTTTTCACAAACTTCCATAGATTCAATATTTTCAGTGCAAATATGACAAAAGCATGATTGCTTTCTACTGTCAAATGCATAAATGTTTTGGAAGACTTTTGTTTGAATAGAGTGAAAATATCTAGTCCCGTGTATGGTTCTAGCGTCGTATGGTATTGATCTATTAATATCTTGGATCCCAACATGCCAAAAAAACCTAGTACACAAATAACAAATTTTGATGTTAGGTACATATACTTTATTTTAAATTGACAATATTTAATATAAATTAAAACATTTGTGTGTACATACCTGCGCACATTTTTTGATTGTTGATTATAATCATGGTTTAGATGTGATTTACACCATTGGACAACCTCTGCAGCTGAATGGAATCGTGCAGAACTATGGTTCATTTGCCATCTTCGAAGTGCTCTTTTTACGCATGCTCCTGCACCATCATGTTCACCTTTTCCATGACCAGTTTCAAAGAAATTCCAGTGATGTTTAATGTTCAATGCTTTATGAAGTCGACACAACCAATAAAATGATCGCGAAGATTTAAATTGTCCGGCACATCCATCTGACCATATCCAATGCTCATTGAATTTAATGTTACGTTCCTTTGGTGAATTGTAGAAAATACTTTCAATACAATGCTGAACAAAATGTGTATCGTGTGTACGATCATCGCTGATATAAAAGTGATATTCTTTAATCATATCTTAATCACATCTCGATTGTCACACGTGCTTTCAATGCCATCAACATCCTGTTGAGAATGTCTATATAAAACATGGACGAATATTGAAACTTGGTCAGAATGATAGTATTCACTCTGTATCTCTTTTTGTGCAGCAAATGTATAATTTTCTACAAAGTCGACCACTGAAAAAATTGTTCCTGGTGGAAAAATTTCACGAGACTGTTTGAATTGAAAGTCCATCCATCGTGCTCTATGTGAATGCTTGGTGTATTTATAAATTTCACTTTCGAATTTCTTGAGAAAATCTGTCACACCTATTTTATCTTCTCGCAAATCAATCCTTTTGGAATGTACATCACTAGTACTTGTAATGTATTCATATCTTCTCCAATCAACCGTGACATTTGACAATGAGTGATCAGTATCGATAGGATATTTATTTTGGTATAAAACCAAATTTCCACAACGATTACAATGTTTTCCATTGACACATTTCTTATTATAAAATACTTCATCTTGATTTCTCTCACATAGGGTTTGAGATATGAATTCACGTATTGTGGGTGGAGGTGGTGAATTTGTCCAAAACATTTTACCAAATTCAAGAAATGTGTCATAATATAATTGGAATTGCACATGATAACGACAACAACATGTGTCACGGATAGTAATAGGTCTAACATACCATGGTTTTAGTTGCACAAATGTAATGATTGACACATTAATTCCACAATGATCTTCTTTGAATTTATTGAACAATTGTACTTGTGTCATATCCATTATATGTTTTGGACTGCTTACATATACTCCTCGTGATATTCTTTGTCGTTTACATCTCTTGAATTTTGTGAAACTCGAGCATGTGTCAACCAATATTCTCGTACAATATCTTTAACCCCTGCTCCCATTCTATCTTTGTAAGGTTGTCTACAAATAATTGCCCAGCAAGCAAGTTCATCATTTTCATCTATTTGCATTCTGAATTTGCTATGTCTGTATAATGTCTTTCTTGAGGTTCCAACTGCTTTTGCTAGCTGTGTTGTCAAACGTTTTTGTTTAGTACTAGTCGAAATAATTGCTGTATGAATTGCTCTTCGTGCAGCGCTAATGTCTTTCTTCCTAGATTTTCCAAACTTTTTTATTGCATCACCTATATTTTCTATCACATTATGTTTTAATTTTGACTCTTTGGTCGCCTTGTGAATACCCAATAATGATGTAGCATCTTCTAACTTCTTGGTCACTAATAAACATCTCAAAATTTGTGCTTGTCCTGTTGCTGAATAATTCTTCAGAACATCATCATAAATTTTTTGAGCCCGATATCGTGCAGCGTGTATGGGTATTTTTTTTCCATATTTATTGCAATCAACATTTTCTAACGTTTCATCATCAATGGTGAAAGTACTTATACATCAAGGTAAATTTAATTTAAAACATGTATCGAAAAATACAATTCATTATAAAAAGTGAATTTGGAAAATACATTCAATATATACATACCTGGTCCAATTTTTTGTTCTTGAACTTGATCTTCAATATTGACTTCATCGACATTAGTATGTAAATCACTATTTACATCCTCAACAATGGTTTCTTCAACTTCAATTTGTTCCTCTTGTATTCTATTTTCAATTTCCATTTCATCGACATTATCATGTAAAACTGTATGTGTATCTTCGATAATCATTGCTTGCGTTTCTGCAAGGCTTGCTTTGTTGGCATGATATTTAAGTTTTTTCTTTTCTCTATTATCATCATCATCAGCACGTTTACGATCATATTTTATTTGACGGTTTCTCTTACTGCCCATGATTGTTTAATCTATAAATGATAAATTAAAGAATCGGAATTTTATTGTAAATAAACAAAATGAAGATTTAAAAACAATTACGAAATTTATGAACACATGAACTTAAATTTACTTCACCTTATCAAAATCTTGTACTTGAGTTTTTTGAAGAAAAAGTATTTTGAAACACGTTTCCTTTGAAAAGAACCTTCTTCGAATGAAATAAGAACTCTTTGATAATAAATCACCTATGAAAAAATCACATTGGAAAATAATAAGAACACTTTCAAAATAAATCTTCTTTGTAAAACCACTGTAAAAATAAAAATAAAAAAAAAAATTAAAAAAAAAAATTAAAAAAAAAAAAAAAAAACTTATTTGAAAAAATACATGGGAAAAAGATTTTTTTGTAAAAAGTTTTGCAACGAAATAACTTTTTTGCAAAAATAACTTGGGAGACTTTGAAAAAATTCATTTTCAAATAAATAAGAAAGAAAATTATATCTCCTTTATAAAAATAACTTGAAATAAAATCTTATTTGCAAAAATGCCTTGGAATAAAAACTCTGTAAATGCACACTTTGGAAAGAAACATTTGTTGAAAAACCCATTGGAAAAGAATAAGAACACTTTCTAAATAAATCTTCTTTGTAAATCCACTAGAAAAAAAAAAAAAAAAAAAAAACTTCTTTGAAAAAATACACGGGAAAAAGATTTCTCTGTAAAAATCTTTGCAACGAAATAACTTTTTTGCAAAAATAACTTGGGAGACTTTGAAAAAACCCATTTTCAAAGAAATAAGAAGGAAAGAAACATTTTTGCAAAAATATTTTAAAAAAAAAAAAAAAAAAAAAAATTCATTTGAAAAAATCATTTTCAAATAAATAAGAAAGAAAAAGACAACTCCTTTGAAAAAATAACTTGGAATAAAAACATATTGCAAAGAAGTAAAAAGTATAAAAGCTTGGAATAAAAACTTATTTTGCAAAAATGCCTTAAAAAAACAATCTTTCAATGTATTCCTTAGAAAGAAGTAACAAAAAAAATACTTCATAAAAAAAACTCTCTTTACAAAAAAACTTATTAGAAAATCCTTGGCAAAAAAAACTCATTGCAAATAAATGAAAAGTGCAAAAAGCTTGAAAAAAAATATTTCATAAA
The DNA here is from genome assembly GCA_027924585.1 of Larix kaempferi. NCBI lineage: Eukaryota > Viridiplantae > Streptophyta > Pinopsida > Pinales > Pinaceae > Larix > Larix kaempferi. The sequence goes on from BSBM01000966.1 coordinate 3,576,450, forward strand.
AAAAAACTTTCTTTGCAAAAAATGGCTTCTTAAAAAATCCTTTGAAAAAAACCCATTGCAAAGAAATAAGGAGTGCAAAAAGCTTGGAATAAAAAATTCTTTTGCAAAAAAATTCTTTCAATATATTCTTTAGAAAGAAGTAAGACAAAAAATACCTCATAACAAAAACTCTCTTTGCAAAAAAAACTCCTTAGAAAATCCCTTCAAAACAATTCTGACCGAAAAATATGCGAACTTGAAATGTGCGAAATTAATCAAAGTATTTAGTTCAATTTATAGAAGTGTAAAAAATAATTTTATTTTTTTTTTTCCTGGCCGACGAGTTTTTTTTTACGTTTGGTTATTCGGTCGAATAACCTTTGATTAAATTGACGTCGCCGTTATGGAAAACTGTTATTCGGCCGAATAACCTCTGAAACCTGAAAATCTGATTGCCACTCACAGTTTTCAGGTTTCTCCATTTTCGGAAGGTAAAAATGGTCTCTTACACTATAAGGCGACTATCGGACTTGATACCATTAGTTTCGTTATTGAATCTACTTTCCAAATATATAGATTTCTTTATGTATAGGTAAGATCTGATATTTGTAATTGTTTGTTTTCTTAACAGGTGTCGAGTTTAGTTTCATCTCTTTCAAAATGCGGTGAAATGAGAAATCCATAACTTTAAAAATACACCACGAAAAAATTTGAGAAAGGTGAAGTTAATTAGCGTTTCTACTTCAAAAGGGTATTCATAGAATTTTTAGTTTTATATTCAGTTGAGAGAAAAGTGTTGCGACAAAACAAATGTTGAAAATCGACAAGGTTTCCCCATTGGTTGAATTCAAATAAATATAATAATTAGTATATAGATCCATTTGCTACAAACTTATAGTCATACAGTAGTATATTGTGTGTAGATTGGTGTAGCATATTTGTTTTTTGCAAAAAACAAGTTGAACAATGATTTTACGTGTGCAACAAAACATGGCTATTTGTAGTCCTTTCGTTTTATAAGAATACACTGTCAAACATTTGTCGAATCGACATATCAAATCTCAATATAAAAAATTGAAAAAAATATGGATATCAAGCTAACATAATTCTCTAAAAGTTTTCTTTTTAGTGAAAAGTGAAATTCCAAACAAAAATATCACTTTTATTCGCCCAAAGATGAAAAACATGAAAAATTCAGAATTATTTTATCACGGAACCCCCCAAAATAGACACCCATCTTCATGGATTCACCCTGTACCATAAAAATTCACTTTATAAGAACCAATAGGATTCAAGATGATGATGTCAACCATAAGGGTAAAATTTGTAAAACAAATTGGAGGGAAAAAGAAAAAAACTATTTTTTTTATCGTATTTTTGGCATATCTCCTTAACTGTTTACCCAAATTTAAAGTTTGGGCACTCATCGGATGCGGATTTTAATTTCGCATCCAACCGATACTCACATTGCATACTTCTAAGGCACCCAAGACATAAAAAAATGAAAATTTCAATAAAAAAAACGTATTTATAACATCCGCATCCGACGAGTGCCCAAACTTTAAATTTGGGTAAACTGTTAAGGAGATATGCCAAAAATACGATAAGAAAAAGTAGTTTTTCTTTTTCCTGTCTAAAATTTAGAACTCTTATTTTATTATTTCCCTTAGGAGGCCCATTTTAGACCTCAAAACTCCCCTAATGAACTACAGTAAGAGTCAGATGATTCAAACTCCTTGATTAGGCTCATCACGATCAATGTCCATGAAGGATCCATCTACTCAGCTAAGTGTTACCTTAATTATTATTTCATGGAAACTACTCAACAACATCAATTTGTTGGTGGAAAAAATAGTCACATTTATCATAGTAGCAACGAAAAACTTCTTATGGTTTTACAAATGGAGGCATGAATAGTGGAATGCAGCTAACAAGAAAGAATGAGCCATATGATGAATGCCTCTACAAAATTATATAACTCGAGAGGATACTTGCATGGTAATCTACAAACTTCCTCCCAGAAGCAGGTTCCTCAGCAGCGCCAACAACATTTTATGCAGTCTAAGTTGGATGTTTTTGCTTGGATATAGATTATGCCAATTGAAATATTTTACATTTCCCAAGTTGGATTGTGAGAGAGCATATTAGAATCTTGAAAAATAGTATTTCAAGTCTTGTTTAATTTTTAGATGGATATAATTAAATCATCGTGTATCGTTGCATGATATCAGTAATACCCAATCAAATTGATCCAATTGCTGGAGATGGATATGCAATGAATGCAACAGATTTTGCGGGCCTTGGAAATTTCCATAATCTTGCATCATCTAGTGGAATTCCAACTACAACTTGTGTAAATGGAAACGGCAAGGTTAACAAAATCAGATGCATCAAATTGGTTATCCCCATGTTTCACTTTTTTTTTCCAAGGGGTCAATCACTTGAATCACAACTGTAGCAACTTCCACATTTAAAGAACCAATCTCAGCACCCATAACAAGAGTGTCATAATCGGCAACAACCACACCAATATCAGCAACTACAATCAAACCAACAAATGCAATAGTGCCAACAAGAGAATAAATTATTGTTAAAATGTAAAAACATGGTTCAGAATCAGTCTGAACCATTAGTCTTTGTACATAATAAAGGGGGCATTGAATCGTATTTGGACCCACTAGAGCAATATTTTTTAGAATAACATAAATTTTTAGTACCCCCTAAGTAAAAAACCTCAATTTTTGAATCATAACTCATTGAATTCTCAACAGCTAAAACCACAACATTCTCAAAAATCATAGGAGCCACCTGCATTATCACCTTGAGAGAAACAACAAACCCAATATAAAAATGGTATTAATGATCAAGTTACACAGGAAGTTAGCTTTCCAGGGAAGGAGTTGTATTGACTCAAACCGAGTCGATAGGGGTTCCCATCACTATCGACACCAAACCATGCGATCTCCCTGAGCACTGGCCCAGACAGGTTTTACCCCGTCCAGCAACACCTGCGAAGCAGAAGTCTCACCTGAAGCGATCAAGGGAGGGTAGACGGAACCATGTTTCCGCCAAATGAGGGAGGATGGTTGTGGTAATACACAGTAACTTATCGCAGCATTCAGAACATATCAATGTATCTAAAGTTACCATCAGTCAGATTCGCAATATCAGTTAATAGAAACATTCATTGCAACAGATACAACATAAAGCATTATTGCAGCAGAAATCATAGTATCAATTACAAATCACAACAGGCATTGCACAGGAAATTTCACCAAATAGTTCTATCATGTCATATTGCTTAGCAAAACCCTGATACAACATCTCCTGAAAAACCAGATCCTGGCAATATCTCACAGATGCGCAAAAACAATATTACGATCCAAAACATACAGTTTTCTCCCTTCATTCGATTATCAACACCTACAACTCTTATCTATATATAGGCTTCTGCCATTACAATGATTGTCCACTTACTAACAACTTTATAACCGACATTTGGACAAGTGACCCAAAATCTGACTAATGCGGTCCAAATGACCCAAGAACCCGCATACCTCGGTACAACTGACTCAAAATTGCATAAAATACATATTCTATGGTCCAAATGACCCAAAACCCGCCAACTGCGGTACGCTTAACCAAAAAATGCATAAACTAATCCTTCTTCTGCGACCTCATCTGATGTGTCACAGCATCGGAGATACTGCGACATCTTCTTATCGAACCGCCTACCAACAGGCCCCCAACACAATCTTGTGGCTCACCCTTGAGCCACGTCAACTAGACATGGTGCACTCTGTGGTCTTCACTTTGAAGTCTTCTTACTGCTGGATGATTGTGGTCATCGTTTCGTTGACATCCATAGTCACCACCTGACTGTCGATGACATATTCCGTAGATGGATGCTCAGTGATCTTTGCCGTCATCTGCTGACGACCCTTCTGTACTGCCTGAAGCACTTCTCCTGCTTTGATCATGAATTGTCCCCCGATATCCTAAAACTGCTCCAACTGCTCAGCCCACATCTTTTGTCACTCGTCCGCCTTGGCGACATGCTGTTGCAGAGCTTTTAATTTCATAACCTTGGAGACGTGCTCCATGGCTGGCATTACACGCATCGCTGCTTTGAGTGTTGCCAACTGCCCCTCCACTTCCTGTCAGTCCTTCATTAGTTGCTCGTGCTGCTCATCCTGGACGATCTGACCCCAAAAATCCACAGTGTCAGCTATGAGCTTCATCGTGACTTTCTCCAGCTCCTCCAATTGAGTGGCGACCTCCTCAATTGCCCGTTTTCTGGCATCGACTTCATCTTGCGGTGTACCGGGATGCACCTGAGCCTTCAATGCTTGATTCTCCAGCCACAATTGGACAATGGCGGCCCCCAGTTGCTTCACTCGTTGGAACACATCTGACTCCACGATGGGCTTCGGCACATGCTGACATGCGTCACTAATAGCGACCTCAAGCTGCACGCTGTGGTCCCACAGACGGGCCTTCTCCATGATAAGGAAATATTGTTCCTTCTTGAGTTCTTTGATTGCACGAGCCTTCTTGGCCCATTCCATCTTGATATCCGCTTCGAGTTCATCCGTAGCTTTCTGTGCTATAGCAGCCCTACTTGTGAGCTCGTCGATTGCTTTGGCCACGGCTGTCTCACTCTCCTGCAAGTGCCAATAGCTCGTGCTGATTTCGTGCATCCTATCCGCCATATCTCGGGTGTCGACCATCTACATTGTTGTCAACGCCATCGCTGGTAGTGCGTTGATGTCGACAGTCACCTGGCCAACCGTCTGCAACAAAGCTTTCAAAGCCTCGCTATCGGTCACAACCGCAGTCGGGGGAATATCTATATTCTAAACTCGGGGTGTAGTGCTGATTGTGACCGTTTCATGCATCGGTGCATGTTCGGGTGCCTTCCTTAAAACCGAATCACACAGAGATTCCATACGAGCAGTGAGGGCATTGAAACCCTCATCCACCTTCAGTGCCATCTTGTCAGTGCCCATTATGGATGCATGGTTAAGCATTGTCATTAATCGGCCCAACTGCGCCTCCGCCGGCAGGGGCCGCCCACTGATTATCACATGCTCCTGGTTCCGTTTTGATCTGTTTTCCTCAAGAGTGCAATCGCTATCATCTTGGGTCGGTGTCCTTGTCGACTGTCAATCAGAATCGTGATGACTATGCTGATCCTACGCTGATACTCGATCATCTGGGCCTTTCGGCTGGCCTCCAGCCTCTATCTCTGCCAACCCCATAGGTTCACGCCATGCTTCCGGCCAGTCATGCACAATAGCCGCTAGCTCCGCCATCGTTACCTTATACTGTGTTAACAGCCATTGGTTATCTAGGTCACGACGGTCTTGAATATAAATGGCATGTGGTCGAATCACAAATGCCATGGCCGGCTTAAATTGAGTTGCGGTGTCTTCAGACAATCGGAGCACCTTCGTCATAGCCGCCCAGAGCATCTCCCAGTATACACAAAACACCAATGTACATTCCTGATTCCGCTCTCGGACAAACCACAGGTTTTCATACCGCACGCCGCGATGTTCTTTGGCTGCTTCAATCTCCATACCTTGGTATGCATCGAGCTCCTTCCATGCCACGAATGCTATCAATATTAGAAGCTAGCTATAGGTAAAGGAGCCCTTACCACCTTGAACCGCCGTAACATCCTCTGCTAACTGATTCAGTAGAAATAGTGACCAGTTCATCTGCACCCCGGCCACGCACTACGCGCACATGCCACAATCCCTAAGTTACACTAATTGGGGCGACCGTCGTGTACCATTTTGCATGAAAGTATCTTGGTGCCGGTGAGCACTTCCTTGTCATTTATGGTGCTTGTGCAGTAACCACGACCATCTATCTCCATGGCGTATCACTTGACCAACTATGTGGCCAACTTCTTGTCATTCTCTTTACCGCGGAAGTATTGCGACGGGTCAACCCCATCCTTGGGCAACCCGGTTATCTCTGCAATCAAGTGCACCATAACAAGAATTGCTACATCAAACCACAATGTACCACCATGAAAATAGGCCAACAACTGCTTCACATAGGCATTGACTTCTGACAACAGTCCAAAATGAGGCATATTGATAAGACCTAACAAGCCGACCTATTTCAACCCTTGCGCCCAGTCGCGCGGGACTGGGTTACTGCTCAACCGGGATTCAGGTTCGTAAGGTTCCATCGCAAGCTCTTTGTATGCCACCATATCATGGTCGTCATAGTTCAGACGCATTAGTGCTGGCCCGATGTCAACCGAGCACTCCATTCCTGCCGGCAGGGAGGGCATCTTTAATGGATACTTTGGATTCTTCTGGGGCTTCCGGGACGGTATCCCAGGGAAACTGGGGGGAACATACCCTGGGATATCAGTGGCCGAGAGTCCTTCCCATGTAGCGGACTTTTTAACCCGGTGGTGGTATGACTCGACTTCCCCTTGACCCTCCCCTACCGTGGCCGTGGAGGACCGAAGCTGACACTTGCTCTGCAGCAACTCAGAAAGCTGACCTCCCCGACGCTTCTTAGCAATCACAGACGCACCCACCGGCATGGTTTCTACCTCGGCCTCATGGTTGATGGCTGGGAAAGTCTTGACCTCTTCTTGAATAGCGACCAGGATGAAGGGGGAATCGACTTCACTACTAATCTCAACGGTCTCGAGCTCACCTGGCATACCTCACTACACTCGGCAACAGCACTCTGCAACTTCAACAAGCCTTCCCAATGCGCAATGGCACTCATGAAACAACAACAATACTCTGCATCACTCCACAATCTCACTGAAACAACTAAATTCTCGGTGCCTTCTGACTAGCTTCAACCCGTTCTTATAGCGTCCAACCCAATCTTCCGTAATGATGACTAAATCCAGCATTAATTCAACCGGATTCCTATATTAATGACGCAAATCCATCGTTGATTCTAGCAGCCGATTGGCCGGATCTGCCATTAATGCCCATCATTTGAACAAGCCTCGTTAATTAACTGTCGAAACTTTTGGAATTTATTGCTGATTTGACTCAGTCGCGATCCTACTACTTGTCGCAGACCGTTCATAACTTGCGACACAAGCATTCCTACTTACGCATTCTTGTTATCATCGGTGCGCCATCCTGCCACTGATTAACCTAAATTTTTTTTGTTCTATCCGACTCAGGCATCGTATCTCTCCAAGCCCAATCGATAGGGCTTCAATCGACTGCCATTGATCAACTTTAGGAGCATCACTCCATCCAACTGCTGCAACTGTACAGCCCCACCAGAAGTGATGCTACTGATGCGATACGGACCAAGCCAATACATCTGCAATTTTCCAGGATGTTTCATAAACTTGTTGTCATACAACAACACCAAATCACCTTGTTGAAACTATTTGTTCTTGATGTGACGATCATGCCATGATTTCTGGCGATCCTTCTCCACTCCTTGGTGAAAACCTGCGATGAAGCGATCTTCTTCAAGCCGGACTAGCTGTTCTAAACGCTCCCCCAAAGCTGTCACAGCATCCATACCCGTTGCTGCTGCTATGCACAGACTTGGAACGATGTATTCCATCGGCATAACTGCCTCTTGCCCATACACAAGCTTGAATGGTGTCTTCCCTGTCAGCCGTTTGCATGTGGTATGATAGGCCCACAACACAGCTAGAATTTTTAAATCCCAGTCATCGCGATTCACATTGCACACCTTTGTCAGCGCATGCTCCAATATCTTGTTGAAAGCTTCCACCATGCCATTTTCCTGTAGACGATAGGGTGTGCTCTTCTTGTGCTATATCTGCAACTCCTCCGTTAATGCACTAATGGTGCGATTGAGAAAGTGGTTTCCTTGATCACTCAACAATATCTTGGGACAGCCAAAACAAGTGATAATGTGGTCGAAGAGGAACTACGCGGCTGTGGCCGCAGTACAATCAATAACTGGTGCAGCTTTCGCCCATCTAGTCAAATACTCTGTCGCGGTGATGATGTAGCATGCACCACTGCGCTTTCCTGGTGGATTGATTGGTCCCACAAAATCCATGGCCCATTTGTCAAATGGTTGCAATGTTAGCTGAGGTATCAATGGCATCTCATCCTGTCAAGATGGCTTCCCGGTTCGTTGATAGACATCGCAAGACTGTGCATAATCCGTCGCATCACTATGCAGCATAGGCCACCAGAGCCCTGCTCGAAGCACTTTCCTTGCAGTTGCCCGGCCGCCATAGTGTCCTCCGGCCACTCCTGCATGTGCTTCTGCCAAAATCTGCTCCTGCTCATGCGGCAGAACACATCGTCGCAATATCTCATCTACGCCCATCTTGTATAACTCTCCTGCTATCAACTGGAAATCTGCAGCCTTGACTACCAACTGTTTCTTCTGAGTAGTGGTAAACTCTTCTGGTGCAGTACCTGTCACCAGAAATTGAATAATGTCTTCAAAATAGCTATTGGTAACTTCCACCTTAAACAATTGCGCATCAGGAAACCTGTCCTCAATGTTGGTCGGCTCCTCCCCCATCTCAATCCACGATAGGTGATCAGGTCCAGCATTCAGTCATCCTGGATTCATGATTACTTCAAAGTTGAACTCCTGAAAGAGAAGTAACCAGTGACATATCTTCCCCCCCAACCTAGGCTTATTGACCAAGTGTTTTAATGCTGAGTGGTCTATGAACATCTTGAAATGACCACCCAACAAGTAGTGTCGGAACTTCTGCAGCGCGTATACCATCGCCAAGCATTCCCGTTCAATAGTGGTGTAGTTCTGTTCTGCAGATGATAGCTTTCGACTGGTAGAAGCAATAGGGTGATCAAGGTCTCCTTCTCCTGGTTGTGCTAAAACCACACCAAGTGCGATTGACGATGCATCAACAAGGACATGGAATTGCTTGCTCCAGTCTGGAAATACCAATATCAGCGCCGAAGCCATCTTCACCTTTAGTTTCTCAAAACTATCTTGACATTCAAGGTTCCACTGGAATACGACATCCTTCTTGAGCAACTTCTCCATTGTTACACCAAAAGTTGTCACCCTTGTGCAAGTGTCACAAGTGTTGCAAGTGTTGCAAGTGTCGTTGTCATGACCTAGTGTTGTCATCATGACCGTTGCAAGTACCGTCATTATGAACAAGTGTTGTCATCATGACCGTTGTGATAATGTTGTCATCTTGACCATTGTGTATACATCCCTGAAGTCATCTGGACCAAGTATTCATTTGAGAGGATTTGTACTCAGTTTGCACAACCTTTTGAGAGGTCGTCGTAGGTTGCACACTAGCAACATGCGACATCGCAGGTTGCTCCATAGTAAGATGCGACGAGGTCTGTTAATAGGCAAAAATAGCCATTTCGAGATCTTTCTCGAATCTTTCCCATTTAGGGGCTTATCCCTAATCTCTTGGAGAGCTGGTACTCGACCCCTAACTCATTGGGAAGATCCCCTATCTCTCTCCTACCATCTCTCAACCTATCCTATCCATAACCTCATCCACTTAGTCCTATATAAATGAGGCTCACTCCCATACCAAAGGGAGGAAGACTATGGTATCTACATGCTGGTGAAATCTCTCTTGGGACACCTTCACTCACCTCTTGGAGAATTCATGCTTCCTTGGAAGGGCTTGGCAATTGGCTTGTGTGGAGAAGGGCTGCTACATTAAGTAATTGGTTGTAGTTCTATATCTCTATCATGTACTCCTCTATTTGTAGTAATACAAATGCTTTCCACCAATATCATTCTTATGTGTAATGATGTTGTGTTGTTTACCTGCTTAACTATTTACATAGATCTCTTATTGTATAGATGGTCTTTACTCGTTTCTCTTTTCTGTGCTTTGACAAGTCTTGCAACTTGGATCTGACGACCGTGGGATGTGGAGCAACATTCGGGATAAATGATAGCAAATCAAATAGGTAATACATCTAGTACTTGATCCTTAAGTAGATCTAGGAAATGTGTTTGTAGTCTATTCTATTTGTTCTAGACTCGCATTGAGCTAGGGAGATCTAGCTCGCCTCCGGTCGAGTGGATTGTCCGGTAACAAATCTGGCGACCATACTGGGGAGCATTCTTGTTTAGTGATCGTTAATCTGAGTCATCTTTAGTTGATTACTTGACACAAGCCTTGTTGTCATTTCTTTTTCCATTTTCCTTCTTAGGATTGATTCCATTGTCAGATCTTCACGTTGAAGATCTTGATCTTCTTCCTTTGAGTTTATACAACTCAGTTTCAAACCTGTTGGTGGTTCATCATTGGGAGATCTGATTCATTTTTGAATCTAGAACTCACCTGTCGCACTTGGGCAGTGAAAACAGAGTGACACTGTGTTTTTCTAGGTCTTTTGTCCTTTGACTATTACTTGCTCGTCGCGTCCTGTGCATTAGTAGATTGTGACATCGTCGCATATCTCGTGCAGGTAACCTGCGACGTCGCACTATTTGCAAAGCCAGAGTGCGTCGATCTGTCGAGACTTAACATATAGGCATCCATCCTCTTGTTTGACAGTCTGAGCCTTGTTTTGATGTATGAACTCTCTCTGTACTGTACGATCCAGTCAGAGACCCCATTTTTTGATTTTGTGTGTTGAAAGTGTTTGGTTTTTTGTGTGGATTTGTATTGGGTCCCATTCTAGCAAGTTTAGCTTGGTAGTGGTGGATACTTTGGTTCCCCCATCTTCATCCACTTGACCTTGTTATCCCTCCTCTCCTCACATGATCTGATCTTTGCACTAGATCTGATCCCAAACTCCTTTCTTGCACTTGTTATTCAGCATTGTTTGCAGTTGGTTTGCTTGTGTTGGATTTTTTTGGGTCTTTTGATTTTTGGATTCACGTTTGGCCCTTTCAGTCAAAACTAGTGTTATTAAGCGAAATGGGTTCTGTTTTTGAAAAAAAAAATCCCCCTCAGTTGTTTGGCCATGAATCATGCATTCTTTAGTCGTTTTGACCCATCTCAGGTTTTGAGATCATTTTCGGTTTGGCGTGACTAGCTTGTTTTAAAGACTTGAAAAGTGTGGGATATCCATGTCTTTTTTAGCCTCTTTCTCTTAGGTTATGCATCTTGTTTCCTTTACATGCTAAGCTATCTAATGGTTATTGGAAAAGATTGATTCTTTGTCTCCACTTTAGTTCAAAGAAAAGTTTGATTTTGTCACTCTTTTGCTATATTCATGAAATTGGAAAACATAAGTATTCTTCTTGCTTTAATTTGATCATTTGAAATTCTTGGTTTCACACTCATAAGAAGAAGAAAGATTCGTTTCAGTTTTGTGTGCATTTGAGTTAGATAAGCTTGTTAAGTGCTTATCTTTGTCTTGCATTTGATTGGAAACGTTTATGGAATCCTTCTTTCCGTAACTTAGATGTGTCTTTTTCAAGTGTAAAAAGATAGGAAATGAGTTATAATTATTGCATTTGGTAGATTTTGAGCCTCTCTTGAGTGCCTTTGAGTTGTTTGGGTGCTTGCCATTTTTCTTTGGGAATTTCTAAAAGATTAGAGTGTTGTAGATATCTTCTCACTTTCTGTATATAGATATGAAAAGCGTTGAGTTATCAAATTTCATTTTTGGTACATGCATTTGAAAATTGAAAAGTGCTCCATCATTTTGTCTTACACATTGTTAAGATTAGTTGCATCTTTCATTTTATTTACGCTCTTTAGCTAATTATTGCAAAAAGTTAGAGTTATTGCACTCTAAAAAAGAATTCTTCTTTTCGCTACTACTTAAGTACTTTTGGTTTGAAAGAAAGAAAAATCTCTCCCTACCTTAAGTCGTTTTCATTGAAAAGGAAAGGAAAATGTGCATTATCATGTAGTTGAGGATTGCATTATGTTTACATTTATGTACTCACCTCATGCATCCACCTAACTGTACAAGATAAAATTAACGCTAGCTTAGGTTAAAATCATTTAGTAACTGTGTGTAAGTTAGAGACGTGTTCCGGCGTCGTTAAGCATGGAAGCTATCGTTATTTGACAGCACTGCAGTCCGGGGGTATTGTAGTCTTCCATGTACATCGGTATATCAAGCTCCTTCACATACCCACTAAGTACCATAATCCGTACTTGGCGTATATCGAAGGGTGTATCATGTACTCGAAACATATATCGGAAGGTCTCGTGCCAACGGCTGTGCATTAGATAGCACCACTACGGATTTGAGCTCCCATGTACCTTGCATATATCGGGAGACACCACTAGGATTCCTGAAACCAACCGAGTTAACCATTTGGCCATCTTGGCAAAGCAATACACCAAGAACAGCACTCGGGGAGATTAGCACGCACGTAATGTCCAGGTAATCGGGTATGTAGGTAAGGGTACGGTCCCAATCCTCCCTGTCGCGTCATATTGTTGGACCCTGCAGTATATAGCGGTTTGTGATGCCTTGATAATCCCATGAGGTTCCAGACTTTGAATCCACTCCTATTCACACAGTTTTCTTGTTGCTTTTAGACTTGAGTAGTGTTTGATTTGTGTGGTACTTTAGAGACTCTTAGGAAGTTTAGATATGGAAGATTCTTCTGGGACTACCAACCAAGGCGCCCCATTCCAGGGTATGCCATTTTTTATTCCCCCTTATGGAACTATTGGTCCTCCCTTTATGGCTACGTTGAGTCTTCCTGGATTGACGATAGGATTACCAATATGGTTATTCTCCAATCTGGTTACACCAAGTGCACCAATTGTGTCAAACCTAGGTCCTTCACCACATGAGCATCAATCTCATGGTGACCCTTCTCCTTCTCCGTCGAAAGTTGAATTGGATTTCGTCTCTTCCTCTTCTCCTACTGAAAACTCTAGTGTTGGTAATCAGGTGGATAAGAAGAAGAAGAAAAGGAAGATTAAGAAGAAGAAGGATAAGAAAGAGACCACAGGCCAACCATCTTCCTCTGATGGCACTCATTCTATGAGAACACCTCGTAAGCCAAAGTTCCCTTGCAAACTTTGCAAGGGTGATCACCTTCTCAATAATTGTCTCGGTCTTTCCCGTGTGTCAGAAGTGTGGTCTAAAAACACCAAACCGCTTGTATCGTCAACCTTTGACCACCATGTTGATGACACTCCCTCGACCAATGACCCATTGGTAAAGGGTCGAAAGGGTAGAGCTGCAAAACCTTGTTGGATATGCAAGGGAATGCATCGTGCTTACCTTTGTCCAAGCATGGACGAAGCTTCATGGTGGTTGGAAGATATTACTAGTTCTCGACAGGTGCTTCCAACAAGCGATAGTAAGTTGTCCCTCGACCCCCCACTGGTTGACCAAGTGGTCGATTCAGTTTCATCTGTAATTGATCCCACTCTTCCTTTGGAGAGTGAAGTGATTGAGTCAATCTCGTCTCCACTCGATCCCGCTCTTTAATTGGAGAAATTCCAAACTGAAGCAGTCACCACGACACAATCTTCGTCTCATTCTTATCTTCCAAGTGAGAGTGATTTGGAAACCACTGATGTTTTCCTAGTCAGTTCAGAATGTCCTAGGCAAGGGGAAACCCTGTACATTCCCACAGGACCCCCCCAAGTACTGAGGTCATTTCCTTTGATTGGAATAGTCTAACAAAATCTCGTCTTCCTTCGAGTATTCCTTTTCAAATATCTGTAGGAGTTTTCGATAAAGAAATATTTCGTACGATAGTTGATGAGGGAGCTTCTGTTAGTATTTTATCCTCAACTGCTTGGAAAGCTATAGGTTCTCCTCAGCTTATGCTAGAAACTGACCAGATTTTGGCTTTCAATAGAAGGCCTACCGGACCTTTAGGGATTATCCCGCAGTTACCTATCACGTTGAGAGGTAAAACTGTTTATGTTGATGTCATGGTTGTCCAAGGTCCTTTAGATTTCAATCCCCTTGGACATGATTATGTCTATGCTATGAAAGTTGTAGTGTCCACACTCTTTCGAGTGATGTATTTTCCCTATGATGGGAGGATTGTGACCATTGATTAGCTTTCCTTCGTGACACCCACTCATCATATGACTCCTAGTCATCAGACTTCCCTGAATGTTCCACATGTTTTAGTGGTTTCTTCCCCCTGAGGATGGGGGGTATGAGCATAGTTTATTTTCCTGTTTCAAGCTCGTTAAAAAATGAAACCGACCCTATCATAGTTTACCTTTGGTTTCAAGATTGCATAAAAATGAAACCAATCCACGACACGAGCACAGTTTATGTTCTGTTTCGAGCTCGTTAAAAAATGAAACCAACCTTCAAGCAAAGTTTCTCTTTGATTTCAAGCTTGCATAAAAATGAAACCATTTAACATGGGCATAGTTCCCATTCTATGTCAAGCTCGTTAAAAAATGAAATAGGTTCCTATGAGCATGGTTTATGTTATGTTTTAAGCTTGTTAAAAAATGAAACCAACCACCCTAGCATAGTTTCCCTTTGGTTTCAAGCTTGCACAAAAATGAAACCATCCACTCGAGCATAGTTTTATTCCATTTTAAGCTCGTTAAAAAATAAGATGGGCCCCCTCGAGCATAGTTTTATTCCATTTTAAGCTCGTTAAAAAATAAGATGGGCCCCCTCGAGCATAATTTTATTCCATTTTAAGCTCGTTAAAAAATAAGATGGGCCCCCTCGAGCATAGTTTTATTCCATTTCAAGCTCGTTAAAAAATAAGATGGGCCCCCTCAAGCATAGTTATCGTCTATTTCAAGCTTGTGTAAAAATGAAATAGATATCCCTCCCATCAGTTCGATTCTCTCGCTAGAGTTAGAACTTGAACCTTCATTTCATCTGTTTCTCGTTTTCTCCCCCTTGGAAAACATTTTCATATTAGTAGCCAGGTTGGTAGTTGGGTTAGCAAGCAGCAGTTTTAGATGAAGCTTGGGGGGCATGCAACATGTCGTACCATCAACAATCATGTTGAGGGAACACTACCATGTTAAGCTCCTAGCAATCATGTTGGGGGAATTTTCCAACCTTTGGGCATCATGTTGGGAAAGAACCCATCAATGGGCCTTAACCTATGAGCATAGTTCCCTTTCTGTGTCAAGCTCTTTAAAAAATGACACAAGTCTTTTGAGCAGAGTTCTATTCCTGTGTCAAGCTCATTAAAAAAACTGAAACATATCCTTTCCCTTTGAGTCGAGTCTCCTCGTAGACTTAGTACCTGAACCTTCTTTTCACCCGCCTATGCCTTAAGCGAATGAAATGAAGCTCGGGGGCATGTCTTCAACCTCTAAAAGTTACGTTGAAGTCAACCCAATCGCCTCTCCACACCACGTTGGAGCTAAGTCACTTACTTTCAGCAATCATGCTGGGGGCACATACCAACCTTTGGATGCCATGTTGGAAAGAAGTTCACCATTGGGAACATTTTCGAGCATACTTTCATTTCTTAGGTTTCGATCTCTTTAAACCATGAAAATTATCCTGAGAATAGTTCATTTTCTGTTACAGGCTCATTAAAAAATGAAGCAGACATCATGAGCATTCTTCCAACCTATCTTTGATCTCATTAAAAACAATAAGATGGCATTTGAGCTTACTTTTCACTTTTTTCGTGCTCTGGTTGAAACATGAAAAGTGGTTTGAGCTTACTTTTCACTTTTTTCGTGCTCTGCTTAAAACACGAAAAGTGGTTTGAGCTTAGTTTTTACTTTTTCATGCTCTAATTCAAACATGAAAAAGATTCCGAGTGCTTTTGATACCATTCTCGTGCCTGTTAAAAAATTCAGTAAAAAAGGTGTGTCTAACGAGTATAGGTTTATCACTTTATCCGGCCTCGCTAGACTATTTACGGAAAAGGAACTGTGCCGAGTTTAATTTTTCCTTTGTCGTACTCGGTCATCAACCATGAAAAATTCATTCATGGAGTCCTTTTAAGCTCTTTTCAGACTCCCTAAATAGGAAAAGATTGCCAAGCGAACTTGATGCTTTCACGCTTGTAAAAGCATTTGAATGATCGTCTTTCTGGTGATAGTTTCCCCTTTTTCGGACCAGGAAGCACTATTTACAAGAAAGGAATACTCCAACCAACCATGGCTGGAAGAGTCCTCTCCCGCGTTGTTTTACCATTTTTCGGACAGTGAGGCTAACTTTACAAAAAAGGACCATTGGAGTTTCCTTTAGTTCTTTTCAGACTCTCTAAACATGAAATGACGTCGAGTTTTCCTTCTTTGGACTCGTTAAATTTTAAACATTGAAGGTCCCATTATGGGACGAACCCCTCCTTTCCTAGTTTCGTAAAACATTTGGGATTGGACTCATCTATGAGATGAGCTATACCGAGCATCTGGTTACCCTCATAAAGCTTGTTAAAAAACAAGTGAGGCACTCATCATTCATGATGGGGAAAAAGGAAAGTGTTTGTGTTACATACCTTAGTGGCAGTATATAGTCGTTCTTGAACATGGCACTCATCTGCATTTGCATACAGTACTTGGGTCATCTGTTTGTCTATGAGTCCCCCGCTTACTTTCTAAGTCCTGTTCCTCCTCTGAGTCATTCAAAGAAAGATTCCACTATCAGTTGCATTAGGATTTTGTGTCATTCTCATGTCAATACTGCCAAGTCATGCCATGCCCATGTTCAAGAACACATTCACCATCTATCATTTTCAGTCAGTACACACGTCGTCATGTCGTTGTTTCTTTGAGTCAGTCTCACATGTTATTGTACAATCTGATCCACTCTACACATTTTTTGTCGTGTTTCGTGTCGATTGATAGGGGATTCATCATGGCCCTCCTTCGACGGATTCATCCTTGTCGACTTCAACTCATCATCTAGGGATTGAATCTAGAAACCAGTCAAGTACCTTGGTCCTGCATGCCTCGATGGCAGGTTACCTTGCTTTCATCCTGAGTTTACATCATTGACTCTTGATCGAAATATTTCATCTTGCGTTCAATGTCAACTCATTTATTCACGCTCGATGATATGTACTGTGATACCTTGGGAATCATTAACATTAATGGTGATCTCCCTCGCACTTGTTAACGGTTTACATCAATGACTAGTAATCAAGTGGTTTCTACCATGTTCGACGTCAAGACATTTGTAATCACATGGATAGATTCGTATCATTGCAGGTTCAACTTGAAGACCCTGGGGAGTCATGTTTTACCCAGGTTGCGATGGAGTTTGTATTGAGTCATATTACACGGATCCACTTTTGCATTGGTCGTGGCTATGTTATCATCTTATCATGGATCTACGCTTGTGTCTAGTAGCCATGATTGTGTTCAGTCGGTCATTACTCCCATGGATCTGCAATGTATTGGTTGGCAGCCATGTTGTTCTACATATGAGATTGTCATTTCAGAGTTAGTTGTACTGCAGCAGCATCCTTCATCCGACAAGTCTTTTGCCATTATCTTTTCTGTCAAATCATTTCACCTGTCTCATTCCATCAGCTTCATGCTTTGGGGGGCATTCTGTTACACCAAAATGTCGTCACCGTTGTGCAAGTGTCACAAGTGTCGTAAGTGTTGCAAGTGTCGTCGTCATGACCTAGTGTCATCATCATGACTGTTGCAAGTACCGTCATTACAACCAAGTGTTGTCATCATGACCGTTGTGATAATGTCATCATCTTTACCATTGTGTATACATCCCTGAAGTCATCTGAACCAAGTATTCATTTGAGAGGATTTGTACTCAGTTTGTACAACCTTTTAAGAGGTCATTGCAGGCTGCACACTAGCAACATGCAACGTCGCAGGTTGCTCCATAGCGAGCTGTGACGAGGTCTGTTAATGGGAAAAAATAGCCATTTCTAGATATTTCTCAAATCTTTCCCATTTAGGGGCTTATCCCTGATCTCTTGGAGAGATGGTACTCGACTCCTAACTCATTGGGAAGATCCCATATCTCTCTCCTACCATCTCTCAACCTATCCTATCCATAACCTCATCCACTTAGTCCTATATAAACGAGGCTCACTCCCATACAAAAGGGAGGAAGACTATGGTATCTACATGCTGGTGAAATCTCTCTAGGGACACCTTCACTCACCTCTTGGAGAATTCATGCTTCCTTGGAAGGTCTTGGCAATTGGATTGTGTGGAGAAGGGCTGCTACGTTAAGTCATTTGTTGTAGTTCTATATCTCTATCATGTACTCCTCTATTTGTAGTAATACAAATGCTTCCAACCAATATCATTCTTATGTGTAATGATGTTGTGTTGTTTACCTGCTTAACTGTTTACATAGATCTCTTATTGTATAGATGCTCTTTACTCGTTTCTCTTTGCTGTGCTTTGACAGGTCTTGCAGCTTGGATCTGACGACCATGGGACATGGAGCAACATTCGGGAGAAAGGATAGCGAATCAAAGAGGTAAGACATCTAGTACTTGATCCTTAAGTAGATCTAGGAAATGTGTTTGTAGTCTGTTCTATTTGTTCTAGACTCGCATTGAGCTAGGGAGATCCGGCTCACCTCCGGTCGAGTGGATTGTCTGGTAACACCATAGGGGCAGTAATTGTTGCATAACCTCGGATGAACTTGCAATAGTATCCAATGTGTCCCAACGTCACCCTCAGCTGCTTAACTGTAGTCAGTGGCGTCAAGCTTAGGATAAGCACGATCCTTTCTAGGTCGACCAGCAACCCTTGCTTACACACAATATGACCCAGCAATATGCCAAACGGTGCATAGAAGATACATTTCTTCAAGTTCCGCGATATCTAGTGCTGCTGGCATCACTCCAACATCAACCGCAGATTCACTAGATGATCCCGGACCAACCCATAGACCGTCCAATCGTCCATATAGACTTGCAAGAACTTCTAAATGAAATCCTTGAATGTGGCAACGACAACTCGCAAGAATATTGCAGGTGCATTCTTTAATCCAAATGGCACTACTGTATACTGAAGATAGCCCCATTCAGTCACAAAAGTCATCTTGTGGCGGTCTTCCTTCGCAATGCAGATCTGATGGTAGCCCGAGAACCCATTGGTGAACAAGTACATCTCCTGGCCACCCACACCTTTGAGCACCTCATCAGTAAATGGGGTCGGGAATGGATCATGCAAACATGCATCATTGAGATTCCGAAGGTTGACACAAATGAGCACTTCGCCAGTCTTCTTATCCTGTACCACCATAGGACTGATGCATTCTGACTCTTCAACGGGTTCGATGATAACGGCATCCAACATGTGATCCAATTCTTCCTTGACCCTCTCCTTATCTCTCCTTATGTCATGGATTCAATTGGTAGGGTTGCTGCCGAATTGGCTTTGCATCGGGTTTTAAGGGAATTTTCATCTCCCCTAAGTTGCCCAAAATCCCCTTCATATTAGAAAACTTCGTGGGAAATACATCCTAAAACTCATGAAGCAAGTCGGTGACCTTGCTCATCATCTCATCATCCCAATAGTCCCCGACATTTGCAAACTTCGGAGTGTCCTCTGCCCCAATGTTGATCTTGAGAATCTTCGGCGGCTGACTGAACGGATCACTTGACACATCAGGTGGTACCTTAGCGCGACTACCTTCAGACTCCGGGATATTCACATTCCGTGGATCATCAACGTCCTCCATCCCACCATTGATATTGAAACATTCCATGAGAGACTGCATCTTGCAATGCGTGTGCGGATCTACTGGATATGCCACCAGAACAACCTGTAAAACTACATCACGGATAAGCTGTAATGCATTATTGACCTCTGGATTAGCATCCATAAAACTGAAGGTATGGGAAAAGCTCACTGTTAGCTCTAACCAAGTGGTAAGTTCCCCTCTCAACTCAGCTGCTATATACCATGATCGCGGCATCTCATCTAAAGTGTGGATAAAAGCATGGACCCACTCATCTCGTGGTCGCGATGCCCATAATCGTTGACACTCCATCATGTGACCACATGGATCATTTCGTCCATCATACTTCCCTACATGGTCGACCTTGGTATCGCTAAAAAGAATTAGCATCAGCTGGAGACACTACGACCATTGAGTAATAGATTTCATGTGGGTTGCCCACCACCGTGTTGGAGTAGCCTTCAGTGCTTCTTCTAATGCCAATAGTCTCTGTGGCCCGGAAACTCATTCCTTAAACTCCACCAGAAAGTAGGATAACCCCGGCAGTCCTTCGTAGATTGGCAGTGTAATAGTTTCAGTTGCAACCCGAAATAAGGACTACGTCAACAACCAACACTTGCGGACCAACACCTCATGCAAGCGGTTTTTCCAGTTTTCAAGCACATCATCAGAGTCGGAAGACGTAGAGCTGGCACTATGCCATCCAAGCTCACCGTTGGCAGTCGGATGAATGTAATCTTCAGAAATATTGAATGCATGATCTCATTCACTTGGATCGTCGTCCCTCACTGGTTCGATGTAGCGGCGTCCTTCAGTCGGATCCAACAGAGCGATAACTCTGAGATCACGATTTTCAAAAGTCATCATTCGTCACTTGAAGTTAATTACTGCTCCGCTATCATTAGCCCATCCAATCCCCAGCAACGTGGGATAAGAGCTTCCTCCTTCAACTACTTCTATCACATTGAAATCGGCATATGTCTTCATGCCTTCAATATCCACCACCAGCCGTGGAACACGTCCAATCGGCGTCACCTTAGCGTGATTATCTAATCGGAGCTGTACAGGGGACCAGCTCAATGGGAGACTCTCCATCCTCTACCAAGCCTGCTTGGTTAATATGTTAACATCCGAACCAAGATCCAGAATAACTGAATCAACATCATAGTTTCCAATCTAAACATTCATCCGCATCTCCTTACCCATCTTCCGTCATTGTAAGGAATTGACCACGAACTCTTGTGGACCCTGAGCCGGTCGCCGCAGCAGAGCTTCAATCTCGGCCAGAGCATCGGGATCCCTTGCCATGGATAAACAATGTTCCAAAAACACTTAAAGCGTGGTGGATTGGTGCGACGGACTAGCCTCTGGAGTGGCATCAAAAGTAGACGGCATATCATAAATAACAGCCTTACCTCGATCTTTTTCTAGCGCGCAACGTGCTTGAAGGAATGATTCTCGCTAAGCATCAATGCCAAATGATACCTTCTTCTGTCCTGAAAACCGATTCAACGAATGTGAGCTATCCTCCTCGGTTGTCTTACCTCCACGAGTGACAACAGCTACTGAATCATCCTGCGGTCTTGGCTCTGCGGAAATTGTCGCAATGTTCGCTCCCTGAGGCTGGTTCAGCAATGGATTCACATTCTGATTGCCATTCAGGTTCTGGTTCTGGACCGGTTGTTGTACCTGGTTCTGAGCAGGATGCTGTACATGGGGTTGATTCGACAACTGTGGAGTGTTCCCTGCTTGCCATCGTGCAAACAACTGGGGACAATTCTCAACCGTGTGATAATTAACAAAGTAGAACATACACTGGTTTTGCAGTAGTGGACAGTCCTGCTGGTAGTGTCCCCATACCATGCAGTTATAGCATTGGACAGGTCCGTGACCACCTCGTCTACCTCCACGACCAAATCCTCCACCGCGTCCACCCCGGGATCCTCTGCGGTACCCTCCTTGTTGTTGGTACTGCGGTTGCTGGATCTGTTGCATACCTTGCCCTTGTGGCGCAAACTGCGGTTGCTAAACATACTGTGGTTGTTGTGGATCCATCTACATCGAAACATATTGTGGCATGAACTGCTGTGGTTGTGGTTGCTGCGGTACAAACTGCATCTGCGATTGAGGTAACTGCTGGGTTACCTGCGGCTGTTGTACGGAACGCTGGTCGTCCTTTACATAGAATGTATCACACATTCTCTCTTGAAGCAACCCATATGCACGACAATATTTGTCATCATGACCCACAGATTTGCAAAATGTGCAGTAAATATTTCTCGGAGTCGTGACCATTTTCTGCATGTACGGGCAATTGTCATGGCTATGCCCATAGACGTGGCAGACGCGACACCACGGCATGCTCCAACCATTCAACGGATTTGGTGTGCCTGAAACTAGATAGTTACGAAAGTCAGGGCAATTATCCTTGGTATGTCCTCCTCCCCGACACTATGTACACCATACTTCTTCGCATTGCTCTTTGCCCCTTTTCAGATCCTGCAGTTGAATAGTTAAGTTGGACAGTTGTGTTTGGATCTGTGACATCCCAACCACCATTTCCCCAACTGGCGATGCTTCCAACCACATCGCGATCTCCAGCACTTCACTTGGCATTGTGATATTCTGCTGCATCAGCGGTAGCCGAATATGCAGAAGCAGCACCGCGATAAACCATTCTTTATGTTGCACTGTGTGCATATCAAAACTGACTCTTGCCATCAACGTCTTGAACCGCTGATCGAAGTCCCACAAATACTCGTTAGGAAAATGCTTAATCTCTTTAAGCTCTGTAATATATTGCGCTTCGGATTTAGGCTTCCGGAACTCGTCAATCAAGCCTACTCGAATCTCATCCAATGTTTTTACTGGGGTACTGAAAGGAACCTGTGTAAATTTCATAAACCAGTCTAAAGTGCGACCTCGAAGAGTGTTCGCCAATTGTCCCATTTTAGCATCATCATCAGTGATCTATTTAACGGTCCATATCGCCTCACACAGAAACCAATACTGTTCAGGGTTGTCTGTTCCATTGTCGTGGAACAACGGGAACTTAGTATCCTCGCCCGCCATCCTGGGCTTACTTCCTCTAGCTGTTGAACTACCAGTAATTAATTTTTGCGGAATTGATGAACTTGGTGGTGTTAAAGTCATATTCCTTACCGATTGAGAGATAGTGAACGGAGGTGTGGGTATGTTGGTGCTGGGGTTTGGTCCTGCCTCTATCCTGGGCATAGCCTGGTTGTTCTTTTCAGGACTGTGAGGTTGCTTTGTCCCGTGTGGTCTTCCTTTGTGAATTAGCAGTTCGATCGCAGCAGGAGCTTCTCCTGTCCTTTGCCTCTTTTCCTATCGAAACCTCGCTCCTCCCCTCGTAACGCCACTTTCTCCCTCGGCTTCACTCACAGTCTCATCATGACCTGCACCCGTCTACCCCTAATCATTCCATGTACCACCCCCTAGTTGTCACGATACCCATGGCCTCTGCCCACCAAGTTGTTTACTGATCCAAATGCATCTTCAATATACCCTTCTCACAAATAAGCATCTTAATGGACAGTTGAAGCAACAACATAAACCTCCCCCGAGGTCCACGAAAAAAGTATCTTTCGACTTCGCTATAGGACTTCTGCATATCGACCTCAAATTCAGTGATATACCCCTCCAATATGCTATCGAGCTAGATTTCAATGGAGTGCGATGATTTGTTGTCGACTTCTTGTAGCTCCTGAATCAACTCAGGGGTCCAAGTTGTCGGTTTTCCACCTTGGAAGTTCCTCTTCTGGAAGGTCAACTTCGCCAACCACTCGTACAAAATGACTGGGAATTTATTGAAAAACCATTCATGCGGACCATCGTGAATATATCTATCCACCCACTGGTCTACCATCAGTCAAGTGTTCTGACTTTCCTCTTCAGCAAATTCTTGCATCTTTTGATCAAACCATTCTTGGATCTCCAGTTTTGTCGAGTGCCACAACATATCCTCCTCTGACTACGTACACAGTCCCGGAAACAGAACCATTTTTTAACTCAAACCCAGTCGACAGGGGTTCCCATCACTATTGACACCAAACCCCATGATATCCCTGAGCACCGGCCCAAACAAGTTTTACCCCGTCCAGCAACACCTGCGAAGCAGATGAAGTCTCACCCGAGGCGATCAAGGGAGGGTAGACGGAACCATGTTTCCGCCAAATGAGAGAGGATGGTTGTGGTAATACACAGTAACTTATCGCAGCATTCAAAATAGATCAATGTATCTAAAGTTACCATCAGTCATATTCGCAGCATCAATCAATAGAAACATTCATTGCAGCAAATACAACATAAAGCATTATTGCAGTAGAAATCATAGTATCAATTACAAATCACAACAGGCATTGCACATGAAATTTCACCAAATAGTTCTATCATGTCATATTGCTTAGCAAAACCCTGATACAACATCTCCTCAAAAATGATATCTTGGCAATATCTCACAGATGCGCAAAAACAATATTACGACCCAAAACATATAGTTTTCTCCCTTCATTCGATTATCAACACCTACAACTCTTATCTATGTATAGGCTTCTGCCATTACAATGCATGTCCACTTACTAACAACTTCCTAACCGACATTTGGACAAGTGACCCAAAATCTGACTAATGCGGTCCAAATGACCCAAGAACCCGCATACCGTGGTACAACTGACTCAAAATTGCATAAAATACATAGTCTGTGGTCCAAATGACCCAAAACCCACCAACTGTGGTACGCTTAACCAAAAAATGCATAAACTAATCCTTCTTCCGCGACCTCATCTGATGTGTCACAGCATCAGAGATACTGCAACATCTTCTTATCGAACCGCCTACCAACACTCAGCAACATTACTCTGCATGAGATGTTTCTGGACATTGATTGATTTCCACTACAACATCTAAAAAGGTAGAGTATCAACTAGAGATATTGAAGGCAATGTCCATCTAACTTTTGAAGCTAGAGCATGTAGAGTGCAATATATAAAACAACAATGTTGGCTACTCTTTTTGCACCATGCTAGTAAATGTTTAGCTTCAGGAGGCCAATGCCAAACTCACTTTTATCAAACTACCCAGCATCCATGGGAGCATATAACTCAATGCCATGAAAAATATTTCCCTTATCCATGTTGCAATGGATCCCAGACACTTCTAATCCATCACCAACGTTGTCGCAAAATGGAATTCCTTATTTGTGTTCATGTTCTTCGACTACTTAGACAACAATGAGCTACAAAACATAATCAATCATTAAACCCTGGAACAATAAATTTTTCCATTGATGTTATGAAATTACCCAATTCAAAATTATAGTTCAGGTCAAGGGGATAACTTGAATTTTCCATTAGGGTCTAGAAATTCCATGCATGACATGACACAGATTGAATACTCTCCACTAAAAAGAGCAAAGAAAAAACATGCATCTCCAAACTATACACAACAATGGGTTGAAGCTACACTTCAAGTGGGATGCAAGGGGTTACCCATTCACAATCTCAATTTTACCTACAAAATGGACAAGGATCCGGTGTGATGAAGTCTAAGGTGTAAAAATACATCAAATAAGATCTTATCCTAGTGAAGATATAACCAGGTTGTGAGTTGCCAAAAATCAGGCGAATTACACAAAGATAGTTTCCTAAATCCACTTATTGAGCACACAAAGATAGTTTCCTAAATCCACTTATTGAGCATGGAAAAAAATAAGGGCAACCAAATAAGGCTGAGATTGCAACATCTCTGGTAGGAAAAGCTCCACTACAAGTCAAGCAAGAGCCGCTTTAAGTCAAGGAAGAAACTATAACAAATGTCTCACCCCTTGACAATTCTTCTCTAGGAAAATTGTTGAAGCCAAAGATAAAAGGAGTGTCCTTAACTGAGCTTTTCACACCTGATCAAATTAGGGAGCATATTAGTGGGTTGCGTCAATGGGTTGGTCAAGTGTGTATAATATTTCCATGTTAACATTTTAGCATTTAATCCCTCCTAATTGATTTAAATTTTATATTATATATTATTTTGCCACTAGTTTGAAGACATAGATAGATACAGACATATCGATTAACAATTACAATAAAAAGCTTGTTTTGCCATTTATTAACTGAGATGATATTTTGCAGCATTTGTACTTGTTAAGTGGAATATGAAAAATATATCAGTCACGTATTAAAGTCAAGTGTTTATTAAATTATGCAAAAAGATATTTTTACACACTAGTTTCAGAACAAAAGCTTTTGTAGAGTTTGATTTTATCCATGTTTTTCCTCTTTTGTGTGAGAACATTGCTTTCTTTTTTTATTGTTTTTATCTGAGGTAGGCTTCCTTCCTTATGATGAAATGAAATTGGATTTTTTCTTTGACAGAGTAAAGCAAAATCTAAAATAAATCATGCCAGGGAGAATAACATGAATTAGAATTCATGCCAATTATGTGCAGTAAAGAAGTTGACTTTTGATGCACCACCTATCTATTGCACACCATGTGGGGGTTGCATCAAGCACAATGCATAATTTTACACTATAGGAGATGGTGAGACTGGACATTGTTTTTGCATACCATGTTATAATGATATTCGAGGCAATACAACCAGAGTGGATGGATTTGCATTTCAGAAGTCAAGACTTAAGAAGAGGAGAAATAATGAAGAAAATGAAGAAGCAATAAGCATTAATTCAAGGTTTGTAAGGTTGGGTTCATTAGTTTGTTTATTAGTTTATTATTGTTATATTGTATTGTGTAGTGGGTGCAATGTGATAAATTTGAAGCTTGGAAACATCAAATATGTGCTCTCTTCAATGGTAGAAGGAATGAAGGTGGATAGGTAGTGTATACATGCAAAAAAAATTACACATCAGAGATAGAGAGAGGTGAGAAAATACCATTACCACAGAGTGTTGTTCTCAGTGTAAAGGGTATTTTATTTCTATACCATGCCTGAGTATGAATCATGGAGAGAATCTCTGGGTGGATAAACATCAGGATGGATCATAAAGTACTATAAAGTAATGCTAGATTATTTTCTCTTTGAATATTTTGCAGTTATAAGTATGATTTTTAGTAGGATCATCAATTTTTTGCTTTTCCATTCATCCTTGGAGCTATGCACAGTCTCGGTACAAGTACTTCTAAAGAGGGGAAATATTATTTTAAAAATTTAGACAAGCATGAAAAATACTTCATTGGATTAATGAGGAAGATGGAGATGAAATTGAGTTGGCCTTCAACAAGAAGAAAATAGAGGCCAGAATGAACTGGCTAAGACATTTTGAGTTAATGAAATCAATGTGCAATGACAAGTAAAATATTGTTGAATTGAAGACTACTAGTTTGTTCATAAGTTAACATTTATGAACATAATGGAAGTCGGAAACATTTTTAGGCCACACTGAGAAGCTTATCAAGTACAATGACTTTGTAAACAAAGATTTGATCCTATTTTCCATGGAAAATTTGCAAACATCCATTCCATTCATGGTTGTGTTGCAACTGCAACCACCCTCCCCAGTATTTTATCTTGGAAATACTAGGGCCCACATTTTTTACTTAACCTTTGTTTGTTTCATAC
Source organism: Larix kaempferi (assembly GCA_027924585.1). Classification (NCBI taxonomy): domain Eukaryota; kingdom Viridiplantae; phylum Streptophyta; class Pinopsida; order Pinales; family Pinaceae; genus Larix; species Larix kaempferi. The sequence goes on from BSBM01000966.1 coordinate 3,603,519, forward strand.
CTTTGGTCTTATTTTAAACTAATTCGTTTACTGCTTGAAGTTGGAGGTTCTCAATGAGGAGAAAATACCTAGACAATTTGTTGACCTCTCCTTAGTTAGTTTTTCTTTCTAGAATTTTTTTGTTTCGGCAAGTTTTCCCAAACTTGTCGGAACTTCGCCAAAGTTTTCCCAAACTTGTCGAAACATCGATCAAAATGCCCAGACTCACCAAAACGTTGCTAAAGTTTAACTTTCCTTGCCGAAACATCACCAAAACTGAACATTTTTCGCTGACACTTCGCAGAAGTTCACCTTTGTTTATTGAAACATCAGCTAATTTTTTACTTATTCACCGAAGCATCAACGAAGTTCACTGACTCTGCCAAAACATTCAGCTAGATTTAGAAAGTATGACAAAATACTCTGCAAAATTTCCTGCTTTACGCTGAAACTTTCGCGCTAGATATCTCTTTCCCGTCGAAACTTTTCTTCAAAAGATGTGTCACTTAAAATCCAATATGGTCTCCAAAATAGTCGGAGATTAGTTTTCGGTGAACTTGTTGAAATTCCACAAAAATGTTTAGCGAAGATATTCATTTGATATCGAAACACATCAACGTAACTATCGATGTAGCTCTCTGAAAAATATCATCGCTCCCAATTTCAATTTTATGCCAAAATGTGTCGGCAAGCTTTGAAGTTTCGTGCTGATACAACTGCAATAGCTTAAAAATGATAAGGATGGAACATATTATCGCATAAGAAATAGATTACATTGTCGAAATCGTCTGATTAACTTAGTGGATCCCACAAGCTTTACTTGTTTGAAACCATTAAAATCTTGCCGATCCACTTTAGACACATTTGAAAAGAAAACTTAGGGTTTAAAAGGGTTTCTTTAAAGAAACAAACTCCGTTATTTTTTTTCACCCAACCCCGTTCACCGCACCACTTGGAGGAGAATCTTCACTCAATACGCCTGCGTCCACTGAAGATTGACCCATCATGGTGGAATCTAGGTAGGTATATTTTCACCATGTTTGTGGTTTAAATTGATTATTTTACACTTGGAATTTGAATATTGGGATGGTAAAACCCGTTATTGGTCTTATAGGTTCTAGGCTTAACCATTTTTTTTTCAAAATCTATTTCATCGGCCATCTCGATTTTCCTTATGGGGCCCAAGGGTTTTTCAGTTACCTTAGTTTATTTAATCTTTTTGTTCCCTAAAGCTCAGTCCACATCCTTATAACCGAATTGTTGTCCCCTCAAAGTTTCTCCAGTCCTGTTAAACCCTAAGCCCTAAATCTCAAATACACATATTTCCCCTCATGTTATTCGTGCATCTAGAATGATAGTGTTTTTCTTTGGCTGAGCTAATTGATTCACAGATGTTGCCTCGTGTGGATGGAATAGGGTGTTCTTTGCATTAATGAGAAACTGTGCATTTATGCCCATAGACGTGTTTGTTGATTAAAAAAAATTGGAAGCTATTACTGCACCTTGTTCATAGTATTAATGGATTTTATGCAACATGATAATGCCTCTTCTATTTTATAGGATATAGAGATGTCGAAAAGAGGTCCTAAGTGCCCCTACAAAGCTATATTGGAGGTAGCATCTGATGGTGAAGCAGTTCAAGAGACGTCTTTGGAGATCTAGTTTGATGACACTCAACCTATCGCCAACATAACCCATGAATTCAAATGGGATGAAATTTATCATGTAATCAAATATTAAAGTGTACCGGAAGCTACGATTGAGGAAGAGCTAATCTACTTGAACATCAAGAAATCAAGAATCCACAAAGTTGTAGCTCGACTTGAGTTGTTCCCATGTGCTGATATGATAGGTTGGATCCTTCCTTATATCGACACCAAATCTCGTGTCATCACAAGTGCCACCGGAAGAGGTTTTGCCTCATTTCAGTTGGCGCATATCGGAAAATCTTACAGGCTTTCAACCCCAAAATTACTTTTGACAAAATATTGCCTCAAAACTCTGAAATTGGACTATGCAGAGTGTGCAAAGAAAATGTTGTTACTAGGGAAGAAGTTACGACAAAGAAGTAGCGGAGAATATGAAACCAAGTTTTTGAAGACTCCCTTTAAAATTGTTGCTACTCTCCTATGTAGGCTATATAGGAGACCCAAATTAGATAATTACAAGATCAGTTGGTTGCCTTTTATTTATTATATCACAATGCATGGCACCATTTTCAACTAGGCATATATCATTTATGATAATATGGTTCAAGCTAATGATGATGCACATAAAGGATTGAGAGTAAAGAAGGATGAATTCCACATGTTTTCTTACTTGATAGATTGTAGCATGACTCTACATCCCTTTCCTAGCCTCGAATGTGGGTGTAACCCCAGTGATGTTGCTATTTATGTATCATACCAGATTTTATGGCCCCAAAAACATGCGAGCTACTACAAACAAATTTGCAGGGGATTCTTGGCTCCCTTGTACAAACTAATTTATGAAAAGGAACCAGATTGCATGTCTGAGGAAGCTATTACAGTGGTCACTCAATTAGGAGATTACTATTTAACCCTTGAAGGCACCTACCTACATACTTATGGAGGATTGAACAGACCACTTTTGCAACCAAAATATGTTATTGATTACATTATTTTGAAGGAAATTGTAAGACAACCATTTCTTAAAGGCATTGGTCATTTCCTGCACAAGAATAAGAAGGCTTCTTGTCCTCCACTCCCATTATCAGTTTGCGCATATAGGTTCAATAAGGTCAAGGATTCGTAGGAGTCGATGAACGATTTAGATTCATTCCACTTTGGTGAAAAAATATTTATAAGGAATGACAGTCACCAAAAGGTGGCCCTACATTGTGCTTCAGTTAAAATTCATTAGGAGTATGCTGATCAGTTCTTGAGAGAAGAAGTATATAGGTGGGTCTGAAACCTTACAGAATTAGACAAAAGACTTAGCAAAATGAAAGGTGGTAATGACATGAGCTCTATCAAACCATCAGATACCTCTATGCAAGGAGACATAGAAGAAGATGTTAGGAAAAAAGCAGTAGAAGAAGCCCTCTTGTTAGAAACTAACAAGATACTCTAGGAAGAAGAACTGGCAAAGAAGGTAGAAGAAGAGAGAAAAGCAAAGTAAGAGGCAGAAGAATTAAAAAAAAAGGGTTGAACAAGAAAAATTGGATAGCTTGGCAGCATAACAAGAAGAAAAGAGAGTTGAGTTACTACGAAAACAACAGGAATTAGCTCGACAAGAAGAATTACAAAAGAAGAAAGAAGAAGAAGAATCATTCAAGAAAGTTGTGGAAAATCAAAGTCTACAAGAAGATGATGAAATCTATGCCATGGATATTGACACTATGACAGACACTAACATAGAGGATCCTCTCACCGGAGGACATCTTAATCTAGTTGAGATGGGACTCACTCCATTCACACCATCCAAGCAACATGTTGTTTCTAAATTAGAAACTATAATCTATGGTACCAAAAGGAAGATTATTATGAATAGGAAAGAGAAGAGGCTTAAAATCACCTCACAACCTAGCGTTGTCACAATACAGTAAGTTCTGGTAGTTGAAGGAACCAACAAGGATCCAAAGTTCACAACATCTGCTGGTGTTGCTGCAGCCTTGGCTAATGAAGACAATATACACAAGTTAACAGAAAATGTAGAAATCAATAAGGCCAAAGTGGTTAAACTTAAGGACAATCTAGTTCAATCTAGGAATGAAGGGATTGAAATAAGATGTCAATGGGATTCTCTCAAATTGCAGAAGGAAGAGCCATGCACACTGTACAAAGCCCAAAAGCAGAGAGAGATTCACTAAATGTCCAAATGGTAATATTGGAAGGTGAGAAACCGGATCTAAAGTCCCAATTACAAGGGATGCAAGTGAAGGAAATCTAATGGAACCAACAAATAAAATCTCTCACTATTGACGGAGAAAATGAGTCATTGATGATTGCATTGAATACTGCACAGGAGCAGAAACATGACTTAACTCAATTTTATGACTTTTCCTCCACTCTTCAGGAGCAATTGTTCCACTCATATGATTTGATAATGGAGAAAACATTTGAAGTACAGGGAATGGAAACTAGGCTCAAGCAGATATCTAAAATAGCTACTGCCACTAGACATAAGCTAGGATAAATTCATAATAGGATGAAGAAGCTTGCTAATTAGAGAAAGATAGCTAAATAAATTCCTTCCCATTTGTGCAAAAGATCTACAACAGAATTGAATTTGGATTTTGCAACCTTAGACTGTTGCTAGAAGGCTAAGAGAAAATTACAGAGTGAAGTGGCAGCTTATATTTCCAAGCGTGAAGGAATTCACCAGAACATTGCTAGGGCCTTTGAAAAATGTCATTTTCCTTCTCTTGGCACATTCGAAAGCCATGTACCAAAATATCAGTGGTTGAATGAGCTGGGGACCATCAAAGATGAAGGTATTGATACTATTTGAAGTCTGGATCACTCCAGAGTATTTACAGGACTGTATTGGGTAAGCTACTTTGAAAATGCAATACTTGGGCAATGAGCATAGTTCAACAACTAAAGGGCTCAGTGCTATGGTTAAAGATTTGTCATTTCATGAAGTGGCCTTAATGTTATTGGAGCCTTAGCAATTAAATATTATGTCTTATGAAAACAACCTTTGGGATGAGTTTCTACAAGCTCAAGAGGGTGCCCCACCCTCATGATGTAATATTTTTGTTGTATTTTTATATTTTTCCCACTTATTTTATAATAAGAATACGACAAAATTCTTAGAAGGAAAAAGGTCATAGTTGTAGGAAGGTGAATTGACAAGTCACTTGGGAGGTCAAGTTGTAAAGACAAATAGAGGAAATTAGATGGGGAAAGGGATTTTTCTTTGGAAAGATTGTACTGGAACTCATATGTGAGAATTATTTCTACTAATGACCAAATAATTTTTTTGAGTGGAAGCATGCATGGAATATTGTGCTTAAATGTGTGGACAAATGTGTAGAATTGATTTATTCATTTCGTCTATGGAAATGCAGTAAGATCTTTCTTATTTTGTTGGATTATTCTTATAGTTTCTAAATTATCTTGGTGTATGTACATGCAAATATAGTTTTATTTGTTTTCTACGAGCGAAGGATGTAATGAATGTTAATCCTTAATCTATCTAATGTGTTCGATTTATTTTGCGACTGTTAAATGTGGTTTTTTTAGTAGTTATTTTTTGTAAATGTATGATGCGGTTACCTTTCATTGCTCTTTCTTAACTTCGCTCCTTGCAAGGATAGTTTAACTTAAATAAAATATTGCATTTAATTAGGACATTTACTTGACTGATCGACAGTGAAAGAAGTGATAAGACGAGAGGTAAGAACCTACGCATCACTATGTGAGGCTTCTTCATATCGGTCAAACAAGCATAGGTAGTAAACATAAGCATTATCATGTATGGTTAGTTACTTGCATTTCACTTAAAATTTTTTATCAAAATCATATACAATGGATCAATCTGTATCCACTAAATGTATTCCAATACTATCTTCAATGGTAGCCGGGTCATAAATTGGACGAGTTCCCCATTCCAAACAGTGAAGAGTCTAATTGGGACTTTTCATTGGGGAGAAACTCGACTAGAATGCCCGTAGCACCCAAACCGTGGCTCCATTCGCTAATCCGTCGATTCTGGTGGGTCCAAGACGCCGGGTTTCAGCTAAGGGACCCCCCAAAGCATGCCTCAAAGACCTAGAAATGGTGCCAATGATCCCTCTCTGGAGCAAGGGTTTTGCTCAGTGAGGGCCATCCCAAATTCGCTCAAACAGGGAATTTCTCATCCAGAGGCCTCCGGGCGTGCGTGGCCACCATAGACAAGTCCACAATGGTCATGTGGACCTTTGGGAGCTGACAGAATCCAATTCCGCTCGCCGGTTTGGGTTCTATGGCACCGGAGCAAATCCCTAAAGTGTCACCGAATGGCCCCAAGGTGCCCGACTAGAATGCCTGTAGCACCCAAACCGTGGCTCCGTTCATGGATCCGTCGATTTTGGTGGGTCCGGGATGCCGAGTTTCAGCTAGGGGATCCCCCATAACGTGCCTGAAAGAACTGGAAATGGTGCCAATGAGCCATCTCTGGAGCTAGGGTTTTGCTCAGTAAAGGAGATAGGGTTCACTGAGCAAAAACCTAGCTCCAGAGATGGCACATCGACACCATTTCCGGCGGTTGGAGGCACATTGTGGGGAGTCCCATAGTTGAAAATTGGTGTCTCGGATCCACCAGAATCAACGGATTCGCAATCGGAGCCACGGTTTGGGTGTTGCAGGTATCTTGGTCCAGCACCCCAGGGCCATTCGGGGACATTTTGAGGATTTGCTCTGGGGCCACGGAACCCAAACCGACAAGCGGACTTGGATTCCGTCTACTCCTGCAGGTCCATGTGGCCAACGTGGACCTATCCACGGTGGCCACACATGTCCTGGGGCCTCCAGATGAGAAATGGCCCCCTTGAGCGAATTTGGAATGCCCCTCACTGAGCAAAACCCTAACTCTGGAGATGGCTCATTGGCACCATTTTCGGGTCTTCGAGGCATGCTCTGGGGGGTCCCCTAGTTGAAACCCGACATCACAGACCCACTGGAATTGACGGATTCGCGAACAGAGCCACAGTTTGGGTGCTACAGGCATTCTAGTCGGTCACCCCGGGGCCATTCAGGGACACTTTGGGGATTTGCTCTAGGGCCACGGAACCCAAACCGGCGAGCAGACTTGGATTCTGTCGACTCCCACAGGTCCACGTGGCCATTGCGGACCTGTCCACGGTGGCCATGCATGCCCAAGGGCCTCCGGACAAGAAATGGCCCTTTTGAGCGAATTTGGAATGGCCCTCACTAAGAAAAACACTAGCTTCGAAGATGGCACATTGGAATTGTTTTTGGGTCTTCGAGGCACGCTCTGGGGGATCCCCTAGCTGAAAACCGGCTTCCCAAACCCACCAGAATTGACGGATTCACGAACGGAGCCACGGTTTGGACGCTACGAGCATTCTAGTCGGGCACCCCGGGGCCATTTAGGGACACTTTGGGGATTTGCTCCGGGGCCACGGAACCCAAACTGGCGAGCGGACTTGGATTCCGTCAGCACCCACAGGTCCACGTGGCCATTGTGGACCTATCAACAGTGGCCACGCACGCTCGGGGGCCTTCGAACGAGAAATGCCCCCCTTGAGCGAATTTGGAATGGCCTTCACATTGGGGTCAAATTTTCAAAATCGTCGACCAGGCACTTATGGATGGCGTTCCCAGCTGGAACCTTCGTAGACACACTTGCAAGACTCCCTGGAACCCAATTTTGTTGCATGATTGGAGTTCTATGCCCCGGGTAGGTATCCAGCAGGTGTCCCTGAAGGCCTTTTGGATGCGAGACAGAACGAGCCATAGAATGACGACCGTGGCTCGGATCGACAAACCGTCGACTCCGTTGGATTCAAGACACCGGGACAGTGCTAGGGGTGCCCCTCTCCTCTGGTCCCATGTCCCAGGTGTCATATTGTAGGTCGATTTTGCAAAATAGGGTTTTGCTCAGTAAGGGAGTGTGTGCAATTTTTGCACATTGGGGTCAAATTTGCAAAATCATCGACTGGTCACTTATGGCTGGCGTTCTCAGTTGGAACCTCCCTAGACACACTTGCAGGACTCCCTAAAACCCGGTTTTGTTGCACGGTTGGAGTTCTACACCCCCGGTAGGTATCCAGCAGATGTCCCTGAAGACCTTTTGGATATGAGACAGAACGAGCCATAGAATGATGACCATAGCTCGGATCGACAAACCGTCGACTCCGTTGGATTCAGGACGTCGGGACAGTGCTAGGGGTGCCCCTCTCCTCTGGTCCCATGGCCTAGGTGTCATCTTGTAGGTCCATTTGCAAACTAGGGTTTTGCTTAGGAAGGGAGTGTGCAATTTTTGCACATTGGCGTCAAATTTGCAAAATCGTCCACCGAGCACTTATGGCTCACGCTCCTAGTTGGAACCTCCCTAGACACACTTGCAGGACTCCCCGAAACCCGGTTTTGTTGCACGGTTGGAGTTCTATGCCCCCGGTAGGTATCCAACAGATGTCCCTGGAGGCCTTTTGGATGCGAGATGGAACGAGCCATAGAATGACGACCGTGCCTCGGATCGACAAACCGTCAACTCCGTTGGATTTAGGATGTCGAGATAGTGCTAGGGGTGCCCCTCTCCTCTGGTCCCATGGCCCAGGTGTGATCTTGTAGGTCCATTTTGCAAATTAGGGTTTTGCTCAGTAACGGAGTGTGCAATTTTTGCACATTGGGGTCAAATTTGCAAAATCATCCACCAAGCACTTATGGCTCGTGTTCCCAGCTGGAACCTCCCTAGAAACACTTGCAGGACTCCCCAAAACCCGGTTTTGTTGCATGGTTGGAATTCTATGCCCCCGGTAGGTATCCAACAGGTGTCCCTTAAGGCCTTTTGGGTGCAAGACGGAATGAGCCATAGAATGACGACCGTGGCTCGGATCGACAAACCGTCAACTCCATTGGATTCAGGACGTCGGGACAGTACTAGAGGTGCCCCTCTCCTCCATCCCAAGGCCCAGTTGTCATCTCATAGATCCATTTTTCAAACTAGGGTTTTGCTTAGTAAGGGAGTGTGCAATTTTTGCACATTGGGGTCAAATTTACAAAATCGTCGACCGAGCACTTATGGATGGTGTTCCCAGCTGGAACCTCCCTAGATACACTTGCAGGACTCCCCGAAACCCGGTTTTGTTGCACGGTTGGAGTTCTATGCCCCCGATAGGTATCCAGCAGGTGTCCCTAAGGTCCTTTTGGATGTGAGAAAGAATGAGCCATAGAATGGCGATTGTGGCTCGGATCGACAAACCGTCAACTCCGTTGGATGCAGGACAGTGCTAGGGGTGCCCCTCTCCTCCGGTCCAATGGCCCAGGTGTCATCTTGTATGTCCATTTTGGAAACTAGGGTTTTGCTTTGTAAGGGAGTGTGTAATTTTTGCACATTGGGGTCAAATTTGCAAAATCGTCGACCAGGCACTTATGGTGATGATGATGAAGATGATGACGATGAAGAAGACATTGATGATGATGGTGATGGTGATGGTGATGAAGATGATGATGATAAATAATGTGATGATGATGGATATGTTGATGATGAACCTAGGGATGACAATGATGGTGAAGATGTTGATGATGATGATGATGGCAATGATGATGAAGACGTTGATGATGATGATGATGGTGATGGTGATGGTGATGAAGATGAAGATGATGGTGATGAAGAAGATGAAGACAATGGAGATGTTGATGAGTAATCTAGAGATGACATTGATGATGAAAATGTTGATGATGATGGTGGTGATGATGGTGATGATGGTGATGTTGATGGTGATGGTGATGGTGATGAAGATGATGATGATGAAGAAGACGAAGATGATGGAGATGTTGATGAGGAACCTAGAGATGACAATGATGATGAAGATCGTGATGATGATGATGATGGTGATGATGATAAATACGTTGATGGTGATGGTGATGGTGATGGTGGAGATGTTGATGAGGAACCTAGAGATGACAATGATGATGAAGATGTTGATGATGATGGTGATGATGATGAAGACGTTGATGATGATGGTGATGGTGATGGTGATGGTGATGAAGATGATGGTGATGAAGAAGATGATGGTGATGGAGATGTTGATGAGGAACCGAGGGATGAAAATGATGGTGAAGATGTTGATGATGATGATGATGGTGATGATGATGGTGATGGTGATGGTGATGAAGATGATGATGGTGATGGTGATGGTGATGAAGATGATGATGGTGATGGTGATGGTGATGAAGATGATGATGATGAAGAAGACGAAGATGATGGAGATGTTGATGAGGAACCTAGAGATGAAAATGATGATGAAGATGGTGATGATGATGATGATGGTCATGATGATGAAGACGTTGATGGTGATGGTGATGGTGATGGCGATGGTGGTGGCGATGGCGATGGAGATGGCGATGGCGATGGCGATGGCGATGGCGATGGCGATGGCGATGTTGATGGTGATGGTGATGATGATGAAGAAGATGATGATGATGGAGATGTTGATGAGGAACCTAGAGATGACAATGATGATGAATATGATGATGATGATGATGGTGGTGATGATGATGAATATGTTGATGATGATGGTGATGGTGATGGTGATGAAGATGATGATGATGAAGAAGATGAAGATGATGGAGTTGTTGAATAGGAACTTAGAGATGAAACTAATGGTGAAGATGTTGATAATGATGATGATGGTGATGATGATGAAGACGTTGATGGTGATGGTGATGGTGATGGTGATGAAGATGATGATGATGATGATGATGAAGATGAAGATGATGGAGATGTTGACGAGGAACCTAGAGATGACTTTCATCCCTACATCATAATATCCCTCTCCATAACTTCGAACTTTCCATACTCACCCAAAGAATCTTAATTTCAAGAAAACACTTTAAGCAAATTGAGTTTATTTCACATCCTCGGAAAAGGAAAAATAAGCTCACGGACAAGAAAGACAATAAAGGGTCTAGTTTGCAAGAGAGACTTATATGTTAAATGGGGTGAATTTTCAACCAATCCCCCTTGGCATGCAAGCATATCATGACAACCAAGCCATCCAAAACAACATCTCATCATGCAACAACAAACAAGTGGTAGGTTAAGGAACTTGCATCACCTTCCTTGATCCTTGTCCAATTCTCATGCACAAGCATTTATGTTTTATATGATGGAGAATTGAGTGGTGGACGTGGGTTTATTGGAAATATATATTGGATATGGCTCAGTGCATTTTCTCTAATCCCAAACCTTGGTTTGATCTCCAAGCATGAGACAAAGTGCTATGGGCACTTTAGTTGAGGTTGGCTCCACTAGAACTAGGAAGGAAAACCTTATCACAATTGGTTGTTAATTTTTTAGTTCTAGATATTTGGCCATGACCATTCCTAGTGTATTACAATGTTGTCCAACTCAACATGGTCATTTCTATAAGAAATTATACTCTTTATTATGGAAAAATTGATCCATGGTTATGATGGATCTATGCTAGTTTCATAAAGAGATTGTAGACACCATTTTACTCTCACCATTGAATGTATCAACATGTTTAAGAATCCATTTAAAAATGCTAACAACAAATTTGGACTAGTTTTCAAGTATAGCCAAGACCATCTTGACTAAGATTGTGTCAAGATTTTGTGACTGATGGGGACCTTGTAGTTAAAGAATAGGTTTTTGCTGAAGTCATGCAAGAGCCAAGCCTTGCATTAAATGTTGTGAAATTTGATGGCATCCTTGGCCTTGGTTTCCAGAAAATATCGGTAGGAAAAGTTGTGCCGCTCTGGTATAATATGGATAACCAAGGCCTAATCAAAGAACTTGTTTTCTCTTTCTAGATGAATTGAAAAGTGGGTGATGAAGAGGGCACAAAGATTGTGTTTGGTTTTGTCGATCCCAATCACTTCAAGGGTAAACATACTTATGTTCCTATTACATTTAAAGGCTATTGGAAATTTCACATGGGGGACTTTCTCATAGGTGGTCAGTCAACAGGTTTTTGTAGTGGAGGTTGTGCTGCCATTGTGGAAAAACCTCTCCGCTGGCTCGTCCCTCAGGGATTATCACAAAAATCAATGAGGCTATTGGTGCCTCAGGGATTTATAGCCAAGAATGTAAGAGTGTAGTCTTCTAATATGGAGATTTTGATTGCAGAGACAAATCCTAAAAAGATTTTTTCCTAAATAGGATTATGCTCATTTGATGATACTAGGTATGTTAATATGAGAATTGCAAGATAAACTAGTAGTAGTGGCATGTGTGCCACTTGTGAGATGCAAATAGTATGGGAAAAGAATCAACTAACTAGGAATGCATCCAAGGACCAAATCATTCATGTCTTTATTGTTTGTGCTACAGTAAATGACTAATCATTATATTTTTATCACTTGTCAATTAATTATACAGTGCATTCAGGTTCTACATAAATCTTATGTAGGTTTAAAGGTTAACAGTTTGATCCCAAGTTTTAATATTTTAGTTGTCCCGCAGGAAAAAGCATAGATAATGGTAGTGGTAGAGCATGAAATTAAATAACATTATTGACTATTATGATGTTTTTTCATGCAGGTAAATAGCAGCCACACTAATATGGATGAGTATGGATGAGTATAATACCTTCATATCCAAACAGGACAAGCCCCACTTCATCATTCTTACTAAAATATACCTGTACAAATCAAATATTTCCATGTAAAGTGAATTTGGCAAGCATGACAAGTTTTAGTGACATGTAACTAAGTATGTATGTATGTATGTATCTCTATGTATGTATGTATGTATGTGTGTATCTCTATGTATGTATGTATGTATGTATGTATGTATGTATGTATGTATGTATGTATGTATCTCTATGTATGTATGTATGTATGTATCTCTATGTATGTATGTATGTATGTATGTATCTCTATGTATGTATGTATCTCTATGTATGGAAAAGACATGTATGTATGTATGTACCAAAAAAATAACATAAAACTACACATACCTCGATGTAGAACATAACATTCTTTGATGCAATTATTTCTCTTATGTAAAGTTGACTAGCCTCATTCAACAAATCCATCTGGATCCTCTCTATTGCTAATTGTCTCCATCAATCTCTCATGCTTTGAATGAGGTAGGTAGTAGCGTACCTTAGTTGATCTCTTGCTTGACATTGTCTATATATGGATGTTTGTGCCAACGATCAAGTTTGTGAAGTGATACACCACTGAACCTGGTATATAATCCATGAATACATGCCCACTAGTCTTTCTTGACTTCCCATCTAGTGTAAGATATTCCCCCTTAACCACCATCGATCCAATAGGAAATTCAATGCCTTCATCATCAATTAATTATCCGTAGAGGGTTTTCTTACCTTGGATGCACTGTGCCAACCAATAATCTGTGCCCCATTCATTGTCTTTCGGGGCAACAACTGCGTATATGTGTCCTGGTTGTACAAGACTTGACATATGGTCATAGTCTGTCAAAATCGCTGACTGGACCTCCTCTAACTGGGTTGTTTCAACAACTGCACGTTGGTATATTGCAAGTGACACACGATCCCATTCATCAACCCAGTCCATGCATTCGCATTCATCCTATTCATCATTGCTGCAGGGGATGCAAAAGCAAGCAAGCTTTCACGTCCATATTTCACATAAGGGGTTGTTTGAGCTTCAAATTGAATGAAATCCACGTGTTCCTTGTACTGTGGCGCAACTATAGGAACACGATCAATCTATGTCAAGCACTTGCCAAAACTTTCTTACCACACGTCCTGCCACTGATGATGTTTGTTGATCTCTTGCTCGGTCTAACATTGTTGCAGAGCACCATTGAACTATGGATTTTGCATTTTGGATATGAGGTTTCTTGTCAAACCTCATCTCTTCCCTTCGTAGTGCGGTCTTGATGCATACACCGACCCCATCATGCTCGCCTTTCTCGTGCCCGGTCTCAAAATAGTTCCAAATATGCGGCACATTATAATTCTTATGAAAAATACTCATCCATTGGAATACTCGGGCATTTTTGAACTGGCCCGCACAACCATCCGACCACATCCAATATTGATCCATCTGTATATCTCTCTCCTTCAACTGATGATAGAAAATTCGAAAACAATGTTGCACATAATGCATATCACAGGTTCTATCATCACTTATGTAAAATTTTGTCTCCTTCAGTATTATCCTCTTGTCATTGCTGCTCTTTGGCCGATGCATATACATAATATGTACCATGATGTCGACTTGGTATGAATGGTAGTATTGACTCTGGATTTCATTTTGTGGTTGAAGGGTGTAATTTTCTGCAAAATCCACAATTGACACTATGGTTCCAACAGGAAATGTGTCCCTGCATTTTCTGTATTGCTTATCTTGTCATCACGCTACATGCACATGTTGAACATACTGCTTTGTTTTCTTGTAGAACTCCATCAAGAATTCACATACTGGTACCTGTTACCATGAAAACAAGGGAAATATTACAATGTGCCCCTTGGAAAAATGTATATGTCATAAATTGAACGTGTAGTATGAAAAATATGCAATATTCATTTGTACCTGTGACTTCACTAATGCAATCTTTTTACTTTCCCTGGAACTATCTAATTGATAGGTTACATACTTGAAGCTCTGCATCTCCACGCCCATCATGCCAAATTCGTGCTCCTTGCTTTCATGAATGCAACGGTTCAAAAGAGAAAACCCACTGCACCTAGAACATGTCCCATATAGACACGATTTTTCATAATACTTTTTTCCTTCGGGCCTTGGACACATGATGTTGTGGATAAAGTCTCTTGATCATTCGGTGGTAGTATCAATTTATTGTATCCCTGCACAATGTTAGTATCCAAATCACAAAATATATGTTTATATGTGTCATAATAATGTTCATATTCTACATGGTATCTACAACAAAAGGTGTTCTGATCAATGCATATACGAACGTACGATGGTTTGCATTTCTCAAAGTACCTTTGGCCCAGGTTCAATTGTGTGTGCTCGTTCCTGAATCTCTCATAGAGTTCAGTCTGTGTGGTGTCAAGGAAGTGTTTAACATGGGGTTCACGTTCAACAGAACCTTTTCTTAGCTTTAGCACGTCTATTTGGTTTGATGAAGGTCTAGTATGATCATGCCAAAACTTTTGTACTAACTCCTTAACAGCATCAATTAGCTTCCTATCTGCATGAGGCAACCTACCAACAAAATCCCAACAATCATTTCCACCCGGAGTGTCAAGATTTTCTCTTATAACAGAATATTTTTTAATAGTTTTTCTATTTAATTTGAGTATGTGAGAAGTGTGTGATAGCAGGCGACGTTTCCTTGTGGACTTGCTTACAATTGATTCCGCTAAAACACGACGAGCCGCACAAAGATATTTTGTACGAGACGTCTTCCCAATCACATTAAATGAAGATTGGAGATTTCTAACAATATGACTGCTAGCCTATGAACTTTTAACCATCTTTATGCCCAAAATTCTCCTAACAACAGCTAAACAATGTGACTTTAACAAACATAGCAATAATTGACATTTACCTGCATCACCTTTGGATTCAAAATATTCTTTGACAATTTTGTTGCATTGCCATCCGATAGTGCATTTTGGAAACTTACCTTCAAGCCCCAACATAGCACTTTCATCCACATGAATACGTCTAGGAGTTCTTCTTCTTGCACTGGACAGTCGAGGTAGGGAGGGTGGACACGAGACATGAATACCAGAGCTTGTTTGTTGTGGTGCTTTGTTCACAGATTAGGCCATAATGGGAGTGTGGTCGACATGGTTGTGGTCTTCTTGGGGAGGTTGCAAATTAAGCAAGGCTTGTATGTCCATCTCTACACATGCAACATCTCCCAATATTCCGGTGTGGTGAGTAACTTCAGCATGACTCGTTGATGG
Source organism: Larix kaempferi (assembly GCA_027924585.1). Taxonomy (NCBI): domain Eukaryota; kingdom Viridiplantae; phylum Streptophyta; class Pinopsida; order Pinales; family Pinaceae; genus Larix; species Larix kaempferi. The sequence continues at coordinate 3,619,033 of BSBM01000966.1, forward strand.
ATTGTTGGTTGGAATTTCAGTTGGGTCCGTTGGACATGACCACTTTACCTGTGGTTCTGAACAAGAGGTTTTCATGTCAACAACTGTGTTAGGATCAGTGGCAGGATCTGGGGCAATGACAGGACCATGTCTCACTCTTTCCATTCCCAACCTACCCTTTTCTCTTAAGTCATTGACCTTTTCAATGGGAAGATTCCTTCTATATTTTTTTGTTCTGTTGCGTGAGTTCCCCATCTCCAAAAGTCTCTTTAACAAAACTATAAGGCCTACCCATGCAAAAGAAACAACAAATACGATATCAATTCCATTATACAATGAACTTGACACATTCCAACATAACTTACCAGTTTACAAATTAACACATACAACTACGGACTATGTTGTTTTATTTGTCTTCGAATAAACATCATTATCCCTCACAATTCCAATCAATATAGATGATGATTGGTCAAGTGTAGAGTGGAGAAACAATTCTCTTTCCTAGCCATGAATTCATAAAAATTATGGTAGTAACACCCTACAACCGAGATGGCTAGAGATGCCTTGGGAGTAGTTTGATAGTTTTTCTACATCAAATAAGGTAAAGAGAACAAGTTTACTAATTACACAATGAGGAGGTTGCAAATTCCCCCAAGGAAGGAGATTTAAATGGGGTAGAGGCAAGAAGTCAAGCTCAAAGGCACGATATTAAAGAAACATTACGATAAACATAGCACGAAGATGAGAGCATGGACAAAATTTCATGAACTAATCAATATGGACCCTCTCCCATGATTTCTTCTTAGGATTTTATTCGAATTGAAGAGGCTCAAAAGAGAACCTCATCATAGATGGGAATGTGTGGGGGAGGAATAGTTTGATAGTTTATGATATAGGTTTTTCTATGGTGTAAACAATGTGTAAAAGATGGAGGTTTATTAAACCATTTATTTGTATTTTTTTCAAATGAAAAAGAGTTTATGCTATAGATGCCTTGGGAATAGTTTGATAGTTTTTCTACATCAAATAAACATAGCATGAAGACGAGAGCATGGACAAAATTTCATGAACTAATCAATATGGACCCTCTCTCATGATTCCTTCTTTGGATTTTATTCAAATTGAAGAGGCTTAAGAGAGAACCTCATTCATACCATCCTTGTGTGAAATCAAAATATATTCATGGTAATAATTATTGGTTTACATTGCATACTTCATCTTGTCTAGTGTTCATATGAGTTTTTCTAGATGTGAACTTGGGAATTCTTCTTGTCAAATTGATTGTTGTCTATCCATGGATATTGCTGTAGGCATATGATAAAAACAAAAAGGAATGGGAGAATCTCAAATCTTTTGAATGAAAAGAATTATTTACAATTCACCATACCTATAGAAATGATATCCACTTGTAATAGAAACTGGTAGCTTGAATGTATCCACTAGATTCCAAGACCACTGAAGATGTTTGTTAGAATTCAAGGGTGTTTTTTTGTCCGATAGATCAATGAGTGTCCAAAATATGAATGAGTGTGAGTCAATAAGCAACTTGTAAGAGCTTGAAACCCGCGAAAGAATGAAAACCCATGTTTTTTGGTAGAATTCCCGGGAACATAGAACTCTGTTTTTTAACTAACAGCAGACATGCGCACGCATGTTTGTAAAGCGTACATGTCACTAGCGCGCACATGCTAAAACACATGCACGCGCCTCTGCATAACGTTTACACCATTTATTACCCAACATTTACACCATTTAATGCCAAACCTTCCCCCACTTTGAAAATATTTGCATAAATTCGACTCAGTGATGAAATTTGAAGGATGGGTCTTAAATTTTATTGGAAGGGTCGATCTTAATTTTTATTGAAAACTAATTAGACTACGCAATAACCATATTGTGTCATCTGCATGATCTTATGCATAGTGAAAGACCTTGTAACTAGATAGTCTTAAAATAAAACTAGAACCATGAGAAAATTACTTATTGTTAACTATGTAAAAAAACAAGCCACTAAGCAAAATGAGGCTATAATAAACCTACAACCAAAATATACATATAAAACCAACCAAAACCTTAATTCAAACCGGACAGAGGGAAATCATCCAAGCTTGAGAGATGTAAGAATGATGGACATTAAGCACCTAAGAAAAAATAATACATAGCTCAAAATAATATTAAAAAAAAATCCTCCATACCAAGCAAGTTAGCAACGCTAGCATCATAGGGGAATCGGCATCAAATTTTGTTGTTCAGGACTTGTCACGACAACATACATGTATGGGATGGAGGGGAAATGGAATCAAGCCTAAGTCAACTAGAGCCTTGCGACTCGACTAGAGTCTCGACAATCTACCTTTTAAATTGAACCAGAATAACAAAAGAACTCTGTTAATGGCTCGATTTGCAAAAATTCTAGATACATGAGTAATTAAGAGCTCGAAGCTAAAATTCGATGTGTTTTTTACCAATCCACGATTCGGTGAATTCATAGTCATTGGCATAAAATTTAAGTTATTTAATGAAAGAATTAATGTATCTACCTCTATGTCGAAACTGTTTTCCATGCTGATGCGGGCCACTTCTCTCCTTGTTGTCTTACCAAAAGGCATGAGAATGAGGAATAAGACTTAAAATTATGGACTTCACCATCAAATAAGCCTTACAATCACATTGGTAAGGAGTGATAAGATCACAACAATCCAACATGTCAATCTCAGATGATAGCGTCAATTAAAGACTTATATGGTAAATTTAATATAAGACTTACTTATAGTTATCTAGGGAGCTTACTTTTTGTTTCTTGACACATTTGATCATTTATGGTTGTCTATGCACCTTGACCCAATTGATATTGTAAGGTGAGGATGTGCATGCATAATAATCCTTATTTATGACTATGCGATGAGGATTTAAATGGAAGAGGATGTAAAGACATGTTATTTTTATACGTATTTTGGTGGCAAGTGTTGAAGAGAAACGTGGTGATAAACCACATATGTTTGGAAGGACAGAGGGATATTACATTATCATGATCATGCCACCCATCAAATTGAAGACAATTCCTGCGCCAAAAATTGTTTTTTTAAATTTTATTAATAACCACTGTGGTGCTTTGGTCCAAGTGTTTTTTCTAACTCATTGTTTCTCCATATTGTATGCCTACTGCCACCTCTCTATATCAATGCATAAATCAACCTCTTCTTGGTTTGTGGTTATAGTTGCATGCCATTGAGTGTTGTTTAGAGTTTTCGTGAGTTTGTGACATTCATGCAATAAATGAATTCTTGTAGAGGAGGACTCATCAAAGAGGCAATTTGAATTTCATTTTGACAAAAAACATATTTTGTAAAGATCAAATGCCATGAATGCATCCTCAGACTACCATGCAAGACCATGGATATGTTGCAAAGAATTGAACATCATCGAAGAATGAAAAAAGGTTCCTCGAGATCTTATTGAATCATATTGAGCTCAATTGAATTCCACTTGAGCCTTAATTGAAAATTCTAGACCTCAAGCATCATCAATAGCACATAGAATCCATGACACTATCCCTCTACAAGGAGTCTTTTGCATATGAATTGAATATTGCTTCCATTATAATGTCTTGGGCATCAAGGATTTATCTTGGCTCCTTAACCATGGCTAGCAGAGGGAAACAAGATCCTCCAACACTAACTCTTGCTTCTTAGGCACAAACACCATGAATGAGTCCTTAGAACACCACATATGAAATCTATAGGGTATTAGTCAACTTCAAGTGTGTTATGTGTGCCATGACTAGGTTAGTTGTGAACCAAAAATTGGTCTTGAGGTCTAACCAAGGTATATGGAAAACAAGAAGCTCCTCATGCCTTAAATGAAGCTTCTCAGGCTCAAGCACCATGAACAACACCTACAAGTCAATAACCTTCTTAGGATAGGATGTGGAATGCATATTCAAACCACCACACATAACCCTTGTGGGGTATCTCTAGCAAATGTAAAGGGATACATATACCATGATTAGGCTACATTGCATGCCTTTAAAAATATGATGATGATGATGATGATGATGATGATGACTAATATCGTCATCATCATCATCGTAATGGTCGTCACCATCATCATCGCTATCATCACCATCATCATCATCGCCATATTCATCATCAACATCATATTCGTCATCATCATCATCATCATCATCATCATCATCCTCATCATCATCATCTTCATCATCATCATCAACATCTTCGTCATCATATTCATCATCAACATCATCATCATCACTGTCATCATCATCTTCATCATCATCATCTGTCATCATCATTGATGATGATGATGATGACGAAGATGATGATGATGATGATGATGATTATGATGATGAAGATGGTGGATGATGATGAAGATGAGTACGAAGATGAAGATGATGATGATGATGATTACAAAGATGATGATGATGATGATGATGATGATGATAATGAATATGGTGGATGATGATGAATATGAGTACGGAGATGAAGATGATGATTATGACAATGATGAATATGATCATCATCGTCGTCATCATCATAATCATCTTCGTCATCACCTTCATCATCATCATTGTCCTCATCATCCTCATCATCATCGTCATCATCATCATCATGATCATCGCCCTCTTCCTCATCATCTTCATCATCATCATCATCATCATCTTGGTCATCATCTTCATCATCAACATCATCATCATCATCTTCATCATCATCATCATCATCATCATCATCATCTTGGTCATCATCTTCATCATCAACATCATCATCATCATCTTCATCATCATCATCTTCGTCATGATCATCATATTCATCATCATCAACATGATTCATCATCATCGTCGTCATCATCATCATCGTCAACATCTTTGTCATCATATTCATCGTCAACATCTTCATCATATTCATCTTCATCTTCGTACTCATCTTCATCATCATCATCATCATCCATCATGGCGACGAAGATGATGATGATGAATGATGATGAAGATGGTGAATGATGACGAAGATGAGTACGAAGATGAAGATGATAATGATGACGATCACAAATATGATCATCATCATCATCATCATCATCATCATATAGTCATCTTTGTCACCACCACCACCACCATCATCATCCTCATCATCCTCATCATCATCATCATCGTCATCACCCTCATCCTCATCATCATCCTCATCATCATCATCATCATCATCATCTTGGTCATCATCTTCATCATCAACATCATCATCATCATCATATTTAACATCATCATCTTCATCATCATCATCATATTCGTCATCATCGGCATGATTCATCATCATCATTGTCATCATCAACATCATCATCATCATCTTCATCATCATCGTCATCATCTTCACCATCATCATTCATCATCATCATTGATGATGATGACGAAGATGATGATGATGAAGATGAGTACGAAGATGAAGATGATGATGATGACGATGAAGAATATGATCATCATCATCATCATTATCCTCATCATCATCCTCATCCTCATCACCATCATCATAATCATCTTCATCACCACCATCATCATCATCATCCTCATCATCCTCATCATCCTCGTCATCATCAGCATCATCATCATCATCATCATCATGCTCATCCTCATCATCATCCTCATCATCATCATCATCATCATCATCATCTTGGTCATCATCTTCATCATCAACATCATCATCATCATCTTCAACATCATCATCTTCATCATCATCATCATATTTGTCATCATCAGCATGATTCATCATCATCATCGTCATCAACATCATCATCATCATCTTCATCATCATCATTGATGATGATGATGATGATGACGAAGATGATGATGATGATGATGATGATGATGATGATGATGATGAAGATGGTGGCTGATGATGAAGATGAGTACGAAGATGATGATGACGATGACGAATATGATCATCATCACCATCATCATCCTCATCATCATCCTCATCGTCATCCTCATCCTCATCGTCATCTTCGTCATCATCATCATCATCATCATCCTCGTCATCATCATCATCATCATCATCATCGTCATCACCCTCTTCCTCATCATCATCCTCCTCCTCCTCATCATCATCATCATGGTCATCATCTTGATCATCAACATCATCATCATCATATTTGCCATCATCAACATGATTCATCATCATCATCATTCTCATCATCCTCAACATCGTCATCACCCTCTTCCTCATCATCATCACCCTCCTCCTCATCATCGTCATCCTCATCATCATCATCATCATCATCATCATTACCCTCTTCCTCCTCCTCCTCCGCATCATCATCATCATCATCATCAACAACATCATCATCATCCTCATCATTGTCGTCACCATCATCATCATCATCACCATCATCATATTTTTCATCATCATCATCAACATCATCATCATCATCATCATCATCCTCATCATCATCCTCATTGTTGACACCAGGTCTGAGGAAAATTGAAATTTTTGCTAAAAGGCCCTAAGAGAAAGAATCATCACAAAAAAAGGGTTGAGTTGAAGGTTTTTATACAAAAGAATAGAAGAAAAACCCATATGTATAAAGTCCGCCAGCAAATATAATGTAAAGGTTAAACCCCAGTCAAGTTTCGTCGGCGGAGATAGCGTAGATCCAGATCAACGGTCCATATTAACCCCGCGTCGCCAATGTGATCGTCAATAAACGGTGGAGGGTGGTAGCGGACATAATACCACCAAGGCACGTGTCCCATATTCATTCATCCGCGCTTGGAGAAAGTGGTATCGGAAACCACAATAACACCGCGCGGAACCACCCATAACAGAAAGGTGGAAAAATATCCTACGTGGCAAGGTGGGACCTAACAGGTGGCGAACAAGGAATGGATTGATAAGGCCGTGGCACGTGGCACTATACTTTGCATGGATCGGAAGGCCAATACATGCCTCAATCAAATCAACGGCCAGCATTTCATCCGCGGCCAGGAACATGCACACGGGATATAAAGGAAAGCGGTCGTGGAGAATAAACCGCCTTAACAGGTGTCAGCAGATGGTGTATCCGCGCGGGTAGCAAACCGGAAAAGGAAACCGCCTTTTCGATCGCGGATACCGCCGGTGCAATAAAGAGGGACAAGATCTGACGGTTCAAAATAATGGTTCAAAGATCAATGGTTGGAGATGACCCACGTTCATAAAGGTGCAAGGAGGTTATTCTAAAAAGGCTTATATAAAAAGAAAGGGCTCCACATAACGGCATTTTGTATGTGTCGTTATCCTGGAGAGCTCCGAAGACTGGTGGAAGCCGGCGATTGCGACAGAAGGCAAAAAGCAAGCACTTACAGGTAGGGTCTGGTGACCTGTCACTCTCTTTAAACGGAATTTGGTTTAAAAGAAGCATTTAGATGGAGACTGTACAAGATATAGACGTTTTTAGGTCAAAAGATGCCCTAGAAGACAGAGATGAAGATGTTTTCGATACCATTATTAGGTTCCCGGTCTCCGATGTAAAAATTAAGTTATCTGAGCTATTAAAAGAGGGTATAGACCCGCATAGAGTTCACCAGTCATCTCTGATAGCTTTTTGCCCTGACCAATTTCTTGTTTTCCCAGAATTCGTCTCCTGGTGTGCTGAAAATTATTCACGGGAAGAAAGAGTTGTTTTAAACAGTCAGAAAACTAGAGCCATTTGCAAAATTGAGCCAGCCGAAGTGATTAGAGCCCTGGAAATAGATTTGCCCCAAACCCTCGACCCTGAGGTTTTTTCTGAGGAGTCGATTATTGAAAATTTTCACCACACTTCTCAGAGTGATAGGGAAGTGTTTTTGTCGACGTGTCTCAGACCAGAGACTAGCCTTTCTGAACTCCCTTACCCTTTAGATATCAACCTTTTTAATGAGAATACCCAGTTGGTCTTGACACTGTTGGTCGTAGTTTTAGGGTTAGATTCGGATTTGTATATAACTGAGTTTCAATTGAGTTTATTGTATAGAATAAGTATAGTCCAGTCGGGAATTGACGAAAGTCAAATTCCCCGACTAAATTTTGAAGCCTTCATAGCCGAAAGGATGCATGACCAGATGGTCAATTTTTCCACGCACAGACATTTCAGGTTTCAAGCCTTTTTAATGAGAATGATTATGGTATCCAGCCAGGAAGAATTACAGTTCCCAGAGATTGTTTTCGCAACTCCAATGGAAAACAATATTTTCAATTTCATCAATTACATGCTCTCGACGATCTTTAAGATGATTTTCGGAAAAAGTCTGCCTAGGGTATTGCCAGAAATGCAGGTATCAATGCAACTGAATACAGAGTATGCTACAGGAGACTGGTTTCTATCGAAAGATAGTACAGTGGTCAGATTGTATGGATTCAAGCATAAACCCTATGTGCTACCAGCATTCCTCACCTTGAGGATTTTTGCCTTGGAGTTTTTAAGACAGAAATTGATTGTAGAAGATAACAATTTTTTAGTCCACAGACAAGCAACGGACATTAAATACCCTTTCACATTAGGTCCGTTTACAATAAAGAATAAGAACGCTGCTGTATATATAGAGAAATTGTTAAAAGACATGAATTTTGAGACAGATGCAGCCTTGGAATATGACCCATTAAATATCATATCCAAAAGAAGAATTGAGCATCGTATTAAGGCTCTGAATCATCAAACTGTTGAAGGGATGGCAGACAGAGCCAATTGGCTCGAATACAAAGAAGAAATTATCCCAGACAAGTCCGACAAAGAAAGGTCATTGGAAGAAGCAATGGCAGAAACAGAAAGCGAAATCAATACTGCATTAGTGGGGTCCAAAAGACCTATACAGGACATTATGATCATCGATGATGAAGAGACAGAGAAAGGAAAACGATTGAAAACTGATGAGTCACAGGAATTGACAACCATTTCAGAAGAAGCAAAAGCTACAGAAATTGAAATACCAGAGGTTACAGTGAAGGAATACAATATTGAAGAGACCCCTGTAGGGGATGATGTAAATAGACCCAAAAATTTCATGGACGTATTTAATGAACATAGTAAAAACAAACAGGAATCCGCGAAACAAACAAGTCTTTTGTTCCCAAAGGTCAGGAATATATCAAATAATGAAGTAAGCTTATTCACCAGCAGGAACATCAAAGAAAATTCTTTAAAATTTTCAGTTGTGACCAAAAACAAGATCTCAGAGATGAGTGTGGATTTGTCAAAAATAAATGCCCCTGACAAAATTTTGTTACATAGACAAGCTGGAGAGGTTATATACTCAGACTATTTGGGGGCCACACTGAGAGCAGACAAACTGAAGAATTCAGTAGACAAATTAAATAATCAGTTGAGACAAGAAAAGGCAGAGAATAAGTCTCGACAACAGCAAATTAAGAAGCTACAATTAGACTTAACTAATAAAGATGGAGCTGCAGCCACTAAACTACTCCAGGAGAAGGAAGAGGTAATTTTAACATTGAGACGAAAGTTAAAAATCCCAGATGCTGTACTCATTCAAGGTGCAGAATTGACAATATTAGAAAAAGAGAAAGAAGAGTTATCTAACGAAGTCAATGATGTCACAGCTAAATTGTTAAAGCTCTCTGACGAAAAAGATTGTTGGGAAAAGGACAGGTTCATGTTAGAAGAACAGTTGGCAACAGCAAGAAAACAATTAGCAGAGAACAGTCAGCAGCAGGTACAGGCAGGCCCAGAAGAAGACAAGAATAGTGTAGATGGGATTTTACAGGCAATGTCACAAATAAGTTTAAAGGATAATGAAATCAAATTGTTGAAAGCAGAAATACAAAAATTAAAAGAGGAAAATGAAGCAAAAGAAAAAGAAATAAAAACTTTGCAGGCAAATAATCAGGAATTGAGCAGTAATAATAAAGGATTGGCTGCTCATGCAACAGGACAAGCTGCTATGCAGGGATGTAAACATATGGTGTGGGACCAGATCATTAAAGAAGTTGAAAAACTTAGGCCATATCTGGATTATATAAGAGTTAAGGAAAAAGTAGCCAAAGATGCCTCCAACAGTTGCCAGGCAGTCAGGGAAAGCCTAAACAGAAAGCCGAAAGAAATAGCCCAGAGAGCAATTACATTTTTAAATAGTTTATCCGAGGCAGACCTGACGGCCATGAGTATAACAAACAGAATTTCTGTCATCACTTGGGCCAGAAGGATCTTGGGCAAATACTCACATATCGAAAACATCGAGGCCAAAGCAGGAGAAATAAGGAAAGAAGTAATCCAGTTCAAAAAGCAATTTGACAAGTTAGTGAACAAGGGATTCCCAGCTTTCTGGAACGAAGATAATGAATTAATTCCTCCAAATGATTATAAAATATTACTGTTTGATATCAGGATGGATCACCAAAAATTCCAGCAGATAGATCACATGCTCACAGGAAAAATCCTAATGGAGAAAATGTCAGGGGAATTTGAAATTTTAAATATGCTGATTTCAACTTGCGCAAACCTTCTTCCTATTTCTTATGCAGGTCATATCGAGATGCGAGTCTTGGTGAAAGAAATGACCAGTTATGACCTACCCATTGTTGACCAGTGGAATTATGTTGAGAAATACGGAAAGACCAGATATTCTGTTCATACCTAGATGCATTTGAAACTCTTGCCATGTGGCAAAATGATGATATCCAAAAGTCTTGCCAAGTGGCAAAAAAGACTTTTTATTTTTAAATTTGTAATATTATTTGAAAAACAGTTATGGGGTACTCGAAGACAGTTATCTTTTAGTTAAATATTTTTAATTATTAGTTAGAAGAAGCAGTTATGTGGAGCTTCTTCTAAAAATTTTGTATAAAAAACAATGGAGGTCATTGTTGAAGGGGTTGGAAAATTTTTGAGAAACAAGTATGTTTTGAAGTTTATTTTTGAAATAAAGGCAGTACAGTGATGATACCTATCTATTGATACCAGAGATTCATGAGTTAATCAGTCTTGCAGTCTGTTATTCTCCTTATCTTTATATGTGCATGTTTATCTTCTTCGTTATATCTCCCATGGTGTTTTTCTTCTATATTTAAATGAACATCTGAAATAATTTGAGATTCATACTGGTTATGCCTCATTTTATCTGCATTTAAATATCCATTTTATTCTCCAAAGTTGACAATAGATTTATCCTGGATAGATACCTGTTGTTGATGGAATGTCTTTACTTCTTTCTATGTCACCTGAAAAATCAAATTGACTGTAACTTGATGACTATCTTGCCTCTGCGTAAATTTATATGGTGAACATCTCTTGCTGGTTTATTATACATCTTGAAAGCTTTGACTCCATGCCCAATGTTTCTTGTTTACCTTTTCGACCAGAAAATATCTTTTGAGAAGTTTTAAGAAAACCTTTGTATATTTTAGCCTTCACATATATATCAAAGAGAGAGCCCTCTCTGGTAGAGAAAATGGCTAGTTCTTCTACCTAAAGCTTGGTTTGAAATAGGTTACCTTAGGTCTTATTTTCTTACAACCGGAATAAAATCTAAGTGCTAACATTTTGGCGCCGTTGCCGGGGAACGAAAGTGAAATTTTTCCTGGGAGAAACGACAAAGAAAGCTCAAATTTCTTGGGCAAGGAAGTTTGAAACAAGTTGGTTGTAGATATTGCCCTGGCGACTTCACTTGTGACAGTTTTTAGAAGTTTTGAGAGTAAGATTGAAAAAGACATTGTGGCTACAAGAAGGAACCCCGGTTCGCAGTTCTTTTCAGGCGTAGATAATCCAGAAAAGCTCCTCAAGACGGAGAAAGTCAAAGGCAAGACAAAAGAAGGTATTTCTCAGTTTTCGAATATATTTCCTTCTTTGCAAGAACATTTGTTTGAGGAAGAAAATATTGGTTCCAGTGAAAAGATTCTGTTTAGAACTAAGTCAGATTCTGATTTGAAAGAAACAAAAGTTAATCCACAAAGTTTGTGGGACTATTCTTTAAAATCTGTTTGGGAAAATTTACAAAGATCTGAGAGGAAAGCACCTGAAATATCCAAAGCCCAAAGAATACCTGTACAGGGTAATAGACAACAGGCGACCGTAGTTGCACCTTATATTCCACCACCCATGGCTGCCAGATTTGCTCCTTTGGTTCTGCCAGCAGTTTTACATGATTTGCCTCAAAATTATGCACAGAGGATCTTTACTTTTGATAATGAGGGAAATTATACAGCACAGCAACATGTTGATAATTTCAGTGATTTTATTGATTTGGAAGAAGTAGATTTTGATGATGCTAAAATGAGGTTGTTTGCTCAAAGCTTGAGAGGTGAAGTGAAAAAATGGTTTAGAGCTTTGGCCGCTGGATCTATTGCAAATTATGATGCCTTTACAACCCTTTTTATCGAAAGGTGGGAAGATCAGAAGAATCCGTCACAAGTATTGACCCAGTACAACAATTTGAAAAAAGGAGGGTTTGAGTCAGTTCAGGAATTTTCTGCCAGATTTATGAAAGTCTACAATTCAATCCCCACAGATATAAAACCTACAGTAGGAGCAGCCAAGTTACATTATGCTGATGCTTTTGAAGGTGATTTTTCATGCACATTAAGAGAAAGAAGATATACTACTTTGGCAATAATGATGAAAGATGCAGTAGAAGTTGAGGCTAATATGATGGCTTCTGGAAAAATGAGACATAGAGATATGGATAGAAAGAAAATTAGAGAAGATAATCAAAATGTAGCTTCTTCCTCTGCTTCTTCTTCCTCTACTGATATAAAGTTCGAAGCGATGATGAAAACTATGGAAAAATTGCTAGAAAGATTAGTAGTGGACAATAAGACTCCAAATAAAGAACCAGCAGAATCTCAAATCAGAAACCCTAACTTTAGGAGGCCTTTTGTTCCAGCTGTAAGACCGAGAGGACAGCCAAACCCAAGGAATACAGAAGAGGATCAAATCCGACCTCCTTTTCCTGAAAATTATATTGCTGGAGAAGCTGAAGCCGAAATGCCTGAAGGAGATATTCATCATTGTGGCAGTTCTGATCCAGAAGTATATTTGACTAAACAGGAGCATGATATGTTCATGGCAGAAGGAGAATGTTGTAGTTTGGAGATAGGAAGTGATCAATACCAGATTGGTTATCAAAACGCCATAAATGATCTTCAAAGAAAGATAAATCTGAGGAACCGAGATGTTGTAATTGACAAAGGGAAAGAACCAATAGGCAAGTCAAAAAGAAATGCTGATAAAGCTTCTACAAGTCAGTCTGAACCACAAACTAAAAGAAAAGAAAATGAAGATGTACCCAAGGTAATTCCGGACATCAAGAAAGATCCTATGAAGGAAAGTGATAAAAATTTAGTTCCTTTCAACATACAGAATGAAATGTCAAAAGTAAAGATTTCAGTACCCTTTAATGAAATACTGAAGAACAAGGAATACAAGGAACAAATTTTCAAGATGATGCAGGTAGAAAATCGGGTGGAAGTAGACACTTTGGAATTAGATGATGATAATCCTAATATCTGTTTAGGATCAAGAATGGAAGACAATAGTTTGGAAGAAGTTTCTCCTTTCTATGTGAATTTGGATATCCATGATAAAGTGGTACATAACTGTATGTTAGATTCCGGAGCTTCTCATAATTTGATGCCCAAACTTGTAGTAGATTCTTTGGGATTAGAAATCACAAGACCATATGATGACTTATTTTCTTTTGATTCAAGGAAAGTTAAATGTTTAGGGTTGATTAAATATTTGACATTCAATCTTAGTAAAATACCAGCCAAAGGTATTCTCATGGATGTGGTGGTTGCTGATATTCCCGCAAAGTTTGGTATGTTATTGTCCAGGTCGTGGGCTTCAAAGTTAAAGGGAACTTTACAAATGGATATGTCTTTCGCTACTATTCCAGTGTTGGGGGTACACAGAAGATTGTATACTGAAAAGAGAGCTTCTTATTTGGTAAGTGATCTAAAGGAACCTGAGAAACATGCCATATATGCATTAGACACCGATTTGGGTTCTTGCATTTTGTACAATGATGTTGAATCTAAAGAAAAGATTGATTTAATTGAACCTAAAGAAAATAAGGAGGAAAAGTTGTTAAGAGAAAAGATCAGAAAAGAAGGTACTTGGACAATGCACTTTGATGGAGCTAGAAGCAGAGAAGGAGCTGGAGCAGGAGTATGGATAATTACTCCTGACAGAGAATTTCTAATGTTTTCTTACCAATTGAATTTTGAGTGTACCAACAATGTTGCAGAGTATGAGGCCTTAATTCTGGGATTGAATGTGTTGAAGGATTTGAAAGCAAAAAAGATTGAGGTATTCGGAGATTCTGAATTGGTTATAAATCAAGTAAAAGCTATTTATCAGACCAAACACCCAAAAATGAGGTCCTATAGGAATGAAGTGTGGGATTTACTGGAAAACTTCTTTGATGAACATGATGTTATCGCAATCCCCCGAGTTAGCAACACTGTAGCAGATTCTTTAGCCACTGCAGGAGCTGCGTTCAAAACTCCCGTCTTTTCTAAAAAGGAATATAATATCGAAGTCATACATAGACCATCTATTCCAGACAATGTCAAGCATTGGCAGGTCTTTGAAGATGACCAACAGATCAAACGCTTTTTGGAGATGACAGATGAGTTCAACTACAAATCTATTGATGCAGAAGGTGATGAGATGGGTCCAGATGAAGTAGATTCTCCGGAGGAAGCTGAAAAATTCAAGCAGAGGATCGGAGGTAAGGATATTATTCAACTGAAGAATAATGTTATCCCTAGAGGTTTAATTCCTTTAGAAAAGTTATTTGATAAAAATGATGTGGTAAAGAATCCAAAGATTGAACCAAAACCAGAAGATGTAAAGGATTATAATTTGGGTTCTGAAAAAGATCCCAAATTAGTAAAACTTTCAAAGAAATTACCAAGAAAAGAAGAAGATAAAAGTGTGGAAGTAATGAAAAGGTTTTCGGATGTTTTTGCTTGGAGCTATGAGGATTTAAAGGAATATGATATTTCTGTTATACAACATACAATCCCAATTAAACCAGGTGAAAAGCCTTTTAAGCAAAAACTGAGAAGAATAAATCCCAAGCTACTGCCAGTGATAGAAAAAGAGGTAAGGAAGTTGTTTGATGCTAAGATAATTGTGTCTCTGAGGTTTTCCAAGTGGTTAGCAAATTTAGTACCAGTAAGGAAAAAGAATGGAGAAATAAGGTTGTGTGTGGATTTTAGAAACTTGAACAGAGCTTCTTTGAAAGATAATTATCCACTCCCTAAAATGGACCAGGTTTTACAACAAGTTGTGGGAGCCGAGAGAATTTCCATGCTAGATGGTTTTTCAGGTTATAATCAAATCAAAGTTCATCCAGAGGATCAAGAAAAAATTGCTTTTACTACACCTTGGGGAACATTTATGTACGCCAAAATGCCATTTGGTCTAATGAATGCAGGAGCAACATTTCAGAGAGCTATGGATATTGCATTTGCAGATGAAAGGGACAAAATTGTGGTGGTATACATGGATGATATCACTGTGTATTCAAAGAACGCTGCTGATCACTGGAAACATTTGGAAAGAGTCTTCATAAAATGCAGAAGGTTTGGAATTTCATTAAATCCAAAGAAATCACATTTTTGCATGGAAGAAGGAAGGTTATTGGGACACATCATATCCAAAGAAGGAATTAAGATTGATCCGGAGAGAGTATCTGCAATACAAAAGGTAGGAATCCCTAGAAGTAAGAAAGAGATCCAGTCATTCATAGGAAGGGTAAATTGGTTGAGGAGGTTCATCCCCAGTTTTGCTGAAATTCTGAGAAATATAACTGAAATGTTGAGAAAAGATAGAGAAATTAAATGGAATGAAGAAGCAAGAAAATCCTTTGACAACATCAAGAAAGCATTGACCGAAGCAGCGGTATTAATTAGTCCAGATTATACAAGGGATTTCATTATGTTTACATATGCATCGGAGCACACAGTGGCTGGAGTATTGTTGCAGAAGAATCAAGAGGGTATAGAACAACCTATTGCATTTTTTAGTAAAATTCTGAGAGATGCAGAATTAAAATATAACATCATGGAAAAACAAGCTTATGCTTTGGTGAAAGCATTGAAGGATTTCAGGATATATATTTTGCATTCTCATACAATAGCACGTGTTCCATCAGCAGCAGTAAAAGACATTCTTACACAACCAGATCCTGAAGGGAAAAGAGCAAAATGGATAGCAGTATTGCTGGAATATGACCTGGACATTAAACCCACCAAATTAATAAAAGGTCAAGGTTTAGCTAAGATGATGACAGAAACAAATTGGGATTCCCTCAGTATAAATTTTATGGCTGAAACTTCGTCCGAAGATATTCCAAAGTCACCAATAATTGAAGATTTCTCTTTATCTCCCTGGTACTCAGATATTGTATATGTCTTACAGAATCTCCAAGCACCTGCAGACATGGAAAAAACGAGGGCCAGGTCAGTAAAACTGAAAGCTGCAAAGTTTTGCATATTAGATGGGAATTTGTTTTGGAAAGATCCAGGAGGAATATTGTTAAATTGTCTTTTAGAGAATGAGGCACAGCATATTATGGTGGAATTTCATAAAGGTATGTGTGGAGGACATCATTCATGGAAGGCTACAGTGAACAAAATTCTTAGAGCTGGTTTTTACTGGCCTAGCATGTATTCTGATGTGTATAAAGAAATAACAAAATGTCATGAATGTCAAATTTTCGATGGAAAAAGAGAATTATTACCATTTCCATTGAAACCCATTTCAGTTGAAGCACCGTTCCAACAGTGGGGGTTAGATTTTATTGGTGAAATTAACCCGAATTCTTCAGGACAACACAAGTGGATTTTGACTGCTACTGATTACTTCACAAAATGGATTGAGGCCATACCAACCAGAAATGCTACAGAGACGGTGATTATGAACTTTTTGGAAGAAAATATTTTGTCCAGGTTTGGTTGCCCTAAAAGGATAGTGACAGATAATGCCCCAGCGTTCAAGTCAAAAAGGATGATAAATTTCTGTCATAAATATCACATACATCTGAATCATTCAACAGCTTATTATCCACAAGGAAATGGATTAGCCGAATCTTCAAATAAAAGTTTGGTGAGAATCATAAAGAAGTTGTTAGAGGATAATAAGAGGGCTTGGCACACCAAACTGAAATATGCTCTATGGGCAGACAGAATCAGTACAAAAAGAGCAATTGGCACTTCCCCTTTTCAGTTGGTATATGGTACAGAAGTAGTTTTTCCTGTTTCTTTAGGATTGCCAGTCATGAAATTGTTACAAGAAGTTGATGAAGAACCAAATCATATGCAAAGAAGAATAAATCAAATGATAGAATTACATGAAGTCAGAGAGAAGGCATATAACAAGACCCAAATACATCAAGAAAAAATGAAAAAAACTTTTGACAGAAAAGTTAAGGAAAGAGATTTTCAAATAAATGATTTGGTTTTGAAATGGGATTCCAGGAAAGAAGAGCACCATGGAAAGTTTGAACATTTATGGAAAGGTCCATATATTATTGCAGGATGCCAAGGAGAAAATGCTTTTATCTTAAAAAATTGCAATGGAGAATTTAATCCTGGAGGGCCAGTAAATGGGAGGCACCTCAAACATTATTTGTCCTAACAGATGGAAGTGAAGGAAAGTTCCTGTACAGTGTAAATATTTCAAAAAAAAAAAAAAAAAAAAAAAGGAAAGTTTGAATGTGGCCCAATGGATCAGGCACTTGGTCTACGATGTTCTTTGCTACCTCGCAGGGAGGATAGCATCCCCAGTTGGAGCCAGTTGTTGACACCAGGTCTGAGGAAAATTGAAATTTTTGCTAAAAGGCCCTAAGAGAAAGAATCATCACAAAAAAAGGGTTGAGTTGAAGGTTTTTATACAAAAGAATAGAAGAAAAACCCATATGTATAAAGTCCGCCAGCAAATATAATGTAAAGGTTAAACCCCAGTCAAGTTTCGTCGGCGGAGATAGCATAGATCCAGATCAACGGTCCATATTAACCCCGCGTCGCCAATGTGATCGTCAATAAACGGTGGAGGGTGGTAGCGGACATAATACCACCAAGGCACGTGTCCCATATTCATTCATCCGCGCTTGGAGAAAGTGGTATCGGAAACCACTATAACACCGCGCGGAACCACCCATAACAGAAAGGTGGAAAAATATCCTACGTGGCAAGGTGGGACCTAACAGGTGGCAAACAAGGAATGGATTGATAAGGCCGTGGCACGTGGCACTATACTTTGCATGGATCGGAAGGCCAATACATGCCTCAATCAAATCAACGGCCAGCATTTCATCCGCGGCCAGGAACATGCGCACGGGATATAAAGGAAAGCAGTCGCGGAGAATAAACCGCCTTAACAGGTGTCAACAGATGGTGTATCCGCGCGGGTAGCAAACCGGAAAAGGAAACCGCCTTTTCGATCGCGGATACCGCCGGTGCAATAAAGAGGGACAAGATCTGACGGTTCAAAATAATGGTTCAAAGATCAATGGTTGGAGATGACCCACGTTCATAAAGGTGCAAGGAGGTTATTCTAAAAAGGCTTATATAAAAAGAAAGGGCTCCACATAACGACATTTTGTATGTGTCGTTATCCTGGAGAGCTCCGAAGACTGGTGGAAGCCGGCGATTGCGACAGAAGGCGAAAAGCAAGCACTTACAGGTAGGGTCTGGTGACCTGTCACTCTCTTTAAACGGAATTTGGTTTAAAAGAAGCATTTAGATGGAGACTGTACAAGATATAGACGTTTTTAGGTCAAAAGATGCCCTAGAAGACAGAGATGAAGATGTTTTCGATACCCTTATTAGGTTCCCGGTCTCCGATGTAAAAATTAAGTTATCTGAGCTATTAAAAGAGGGTATAGACCCGCATAGAGTTCACCAGTCATCTCTGATAGCTTTTTGCCCTGACCAATTTCCTGTTTTCCCAGAATTCGTCTCCTGGTGTGCTGAAAATTATTCACGGGAAGAAAGAGTTGTTTTAAACAGTCAGAAAACTAGAGCCATTTGCAAAATTGAGCCAGCCGAAGTGATTAGAGCCCTGGAAATAGATTTGCCCCAAACCCTCGACCCTGAGGTTTTTTCTGAGGAGTCGATTATTGAAAATTTTCACCACACTTCTCAGAGTGATAGGGAAGTGTTTTTGTCGACGTGTCTCAGACCAGAGACTAGCCTTTCTGAACTCCCTTACCCTTTAGATATCAACCTTTTTAATGAGAATACCCAGTTGGTCTTGACACTGTTGGCCGTAGTTTTAGGGTTAGATTCGGATTTGTATATAACTGAGTTTCAATTGAGTTTATTGTATAGAATAAGTATAGTCCAGTCGGGAATTGACGAAAGTCAAATTCCCCGACTAAATTTTGAAGCCTTCATAGCCGAAAGGATGCATGACCAGATGGTCAATTTTTCCACGCACAGACATTTCAGGTTTCAAGCCTTTTTAATGAGAATGATTATGGTATCCAGCCAGGAAGAATTACAGTTCCCAGAGATTGTTTTCGCAACTCCAATGGAAAACAATATTTTCAATTTCATCAATTACATGCTCTCGACGATCTTTAAGATGATTTTCGGAAAAAGTCTGCCTAGGGTATTGCCAGAAATGCAGGTATCAATGCAACTGAATACAGAGTATGCTACAGGAGACTGGTTTCTATCGAAAGATAGTACAGTGGTCAGATTGTATGGATTCAAGCATAAACCCTATGTGCTACCAGCATTCCTCACCTTGAGGATTTTTGCCTTGGAGTTTTTAAGACAGAAATTGATTGTAGAAGATAACAATTTTTTAGTCCACAGACAAGCAACGGACATTAAATACCCTTTCACATTAGGTCCGTTTACAATAAAGAATAAGAACGCTGCTGTATATATAGAGAAATTGTTAAAAGACATGAATTTTGAGACAGATGCAGCCTTGGAATATGACCCATTAAATATCATATCCAAAAGAAGAATTGAGCATCGTATTAAGGCTCGGAATCATCAAACTGTTGAAGGGATGGCAGACAGAGCCAATTGGCTCGAATACAAAGAAGAAATTATCCCAGACAAGTCCGACAAAGAAAGGTCATTGGAAGAAGCAATGGCAGAAACAGAAAGCGAAATCAATACTGCATTAGTGGGGTCCAAAAGACCTATACAGGACATTATGATCATCGATGATGAAGAGACAGAGAAAGGAAAACGATTGAAAACTGATGAGTCACAGGAATTGACAACCATTTCAGAAGAAGCAAAAGCTACAGAAATTGAAATACCAGAGGTTACAGTGAAGGAATACAACATTGAAGAGACCCCTGTAGGGGATGATGTAAATAGACCCAAAAATTTCATGGACGTATTTAATGAACATAGTAAAAACAAACAGGAATCCGTGAAACAAACAAGTCTTTTTTTCCCAAAGGTCAGGAATATATCAAATAATGAAGTAAGCTTATTCACCAGCAGGAACATCAAAGAAAATTCTTTAAAATTTTCAGTTGTGACCAAAAACAAGATCTCAGAGATGAGTGTGGATTTGTCAAAAATAAATGCCCCTGACAAAATTTTGTTACATAGACAAGCTGGAGAGGTTATATACTCAGACTATTTGGGGGCCACACTGAGAGCAGACAAACTGAAGAATTCAGTAGACAAATTAAATAATCAGTTGAGACAAGAAAAGGCAGAGAATAAGTCTCGACAACAGCAAATTAAGAAGCTACAATTAGACTTAACTAATAAAGATGGAGCTGCAGCCACTAAACTACTCCAGGAGAAGGAAGAGGAAATTTTAACATTGAGACGAAAGTTAAAAATCCCAGATGCTGTACTCATTCAAGGTGCAGAATTGACAATATTAGAAAAAGAGAAAGAAGAGTTATCTAACGAAGTCAATGATGTCACAGCTAAATTGTTAAAGCTCTCTGACGAAAAAGATTGTTGGGAAAAGGACAGGTTCATGTTAGAAGAACAGTTGGCAACAGCAAGAAAACAATTAGCAGAGAACAGTCAGCAACAGGTACAGGCAGGCCCAGAAGAAGACAAGAATAATGTAGATGGGATTTTACAGGCAATGTCACAAATAAGTTTAAAGGATAATGAAATCAAATTGTTGAAAGCAGAAATACAAAAATTAAAAGAGGAAAATGAAGCAAAAGAAAAAGAAATAAAAACTTTGCAGGCAAATAATCAGGAATTGAGCAGTAATAATAAAGGATTGGCTGCTCATGCAACAGGACAAGCTGCTATGCAGGGATGTAAACATATGGTGTGGGACCAGATCATTAAAGAAGTTGAAAAACTTAGGCCATATCTGGATTATATAAGAGTTAAGGAAAAAGTAGCCAAAGATGCCTCCAACAGTTGCCAGGCAGTCAGGGAAAGCCTAAACAGAAAGCCGAAAGAAATAGCCCAGAGAGCAATTACATTTTTAAATAGTTTATCCGAGGCAGACCTGACGGCCATGAGTATAACAAACAGAATTTCTATCATCACTTGGGCCAGAAGGATCTTGGGCAAATACTCACATATCGAAAACATCGAGGCCAAAGCAGGAGAAATAAGGAAAGAAGTAATCCAGTTCAAAAAGCAATTTGACAAGTTAGTGAACAAGGGATTCCCAGCTTTCTGGAACGAAGATAATGAATTAATTCCTCCAAATGATTATAAAAGATTACTGTTTGATATCAGGATGGATCACCGAAAATTCCAGCAGATAGATCACATGCTCACAGGAAAAATCCTAATGGAGAAAATGTCAGGGGAATTTGAAATTTTAAATATGCTGATTTCAACTTGCGCAAACCTTCTTCCTATTTCTTATGCAGGTCATATCGAGATGCGAGTCTTGGTGAAAGAAATGACCAGTTATGACCTACCCACTATTGACCAGTGGAATTATGTTGAGAAATACGGAAAGACCAGATATTCTGTTCATACCTAGATGCATTTGAAACTCTTGCCATGTGGCAAAATGATGATATCCAAAAGTCTTGCCAAGTGGCAAAAAAGACTTTTTATTTTTAAATTTGTAATATTATTTGAAAAACAGTTATGGGTTACTCGAAGACAGTTATCTTTTAGTTAAATATTTTTAATTATTAGTTAGAAGAAGCAGTTATGTGGAGCTTCTTCTAAAAATTTTGTATAAAAAACAATGGAGGTCATTGTTGAAGGGGTTGGAAAATTTTTGAGAAACAAGTATGTTTTGAAGTTTATTTTTGAAATAAAGGCAGTACAGTGATGATACCTATCTATTGATACCAGAGATTCATGAGTTAATCAGTCTTGCAGTCTGTTATTCTCCTTATCTTTATATGTGCATGTTTATCTTCTTCGTTATATCTCCCATGGTGTTTTTCTTCTATATTTAAATGAACATCTGAAATAATTTGAGATTCATACTGGTTATGCCTCATTTTATCTACATTTAAATATCCATTTTATTCTCCAAAGTTGACAATAGATTTATCCTGGATAGATACCTGTTGTTGATGGAATGTCTTTACTTCTTTCTATGTCACCTGAAAAATCAAATTGACTGTAACTTGATGACTATCTTGCTTCTGCGTAAATTTATATGGTGAACATCTCTTGCTGGTTTATTATACATCTTGAAAGCTTTGACTCCATGCCCAATGTTTCTTGTTTACCTTTTCGACCAGAAAATATCTTTTGAGAATTTTTAAGAAAACCTTTGTATATTTTAGCCTTCACATATATATCAAAGAGAGAGCCCTCTCTGGTAGAGAAAATGGCTAGTTCTTCTACCTAAAGCTTGGTTTGAAATAGGTTACCTTAGGTCTTATTTTCTTACAACCGGAATAAAATCTAAGTGCTAACACTCATCATCATCATCTTCTTCATCATTTTCATCATCATCATCATCATCATCATCAACATCTTCGTCATCATCTTCATCATCAACATCATCATCATCTTCATCATCATCATTGATAATGATGATGACGACGAAGATGATTATGATGATGATGATGAAGATGATGGATGATGATGAAGATGAGTACGAAGATGAAGATGAAGATGACGAATATGATCATCATCCTCCTCCTCCTCCTCCTCCTCCTCATCATAATCATCTTTGTCATCATCAACATCATCATCCTCATCATCGTCATCGTCATCATCCTCGTCGTCATCATCATCTTCATCATCATCATCATCGTTGTCACCCACTTCCTCATCATCATCCTCATCCTCATGATCATCATCATCATCATCTTGGTCATCATCTTCATCATCATCTTCATCATCAACATCATTATCGTCGTCATCATCATCATCATCAAGAAGGGGGAATCAAGGTTTGACCTAGAGTTATGTTGTTGATGAACCAAAATTAAGCACTCCAACTAACAATGGGCCAAATCACAATGTTGGATCCCAAGACAAGGTTGGTTTGGTTTGATTTTACTAAATAGCGCGTACGCAATAAATAGCGTGTACGCTATGTTATTGCGTATGTGCTATTTATGCGTGCACGCATTTAAAATAACGCGCACATGCCATTTAAATTTTTAAGTTTTGGCGGGCAATTCCTTTCCCACGACGTGGTGGATGACTTGGCTGCTATGGTTTTAGGTTCGAGTTTCCAAACCAAGTTGCTTGGACTGTGTTATAACAAACTACATCTGATTATTTATAGTTTTTATGTTTCGAGCATGATTCTGCGTATGCTACACTTGTCCACTGCTAATGAAATTGCACACACTTGTAGAACTATGTGTGTAGATTCCGAATATGTAATTTTTTATTAAATCTATTATTTGTTTCTATTTTTTAATTAATTTTAATTGCACTAATGTCAATCTTACACAAAAAGTAGGTTATTTCTTTCAACTATAAGTTTTGATTGGCTCACCTATTTTGAAAATGGAAAAGAACACGCACAAGTACACACAAAAACCTACATCTTAAAAAAAAAGATTCATTGATTATGTTAAGACCATGATATCGGGGACTAACGCTCGACCTAGTCATTTTAGGGATGGGATGACTCCCTTAATTAAAAAAAAAATTAACATAAATAAATATGGAAAAATAGCGCCGCACTAGAACGGCCTGTTATCTACGACACTATATATTTTTTTTCACAAAAATCCACCATTTGCATACCAAATCAGGGAACTAACACAAACATATTCATTACGTTTTCTTAAAAAATAACATGTACCAACCTTAGGAGAACCCCATTTTTGGGGAGTTATACTTAATTTCCATAAATAACATCTATATATTCCGGAAGGTAATCCGATTGTCTACATTTCATCTTCTTGTGCCATATTCCAAAAAGTTGTGTAGGTAGCTCTAATATTGCTTTTTGACATTCAAATTTCTATTTTTCCAGGAGTCCATTTCGACTAATGCGTCACAAGTGGCCAGCATTAGCTTGCACCAACCCATTATAACTAAACATTATTGTGTGGATTGGAAAAAGTCAATTTTGTTAGAAATTAAATACTAAAATTTACTATCATTACGTGAGCAAAACTTTGCAAAACTACAATATATTAAGCATATGAAACTTCCTAATTTCTTTTGGAATCTAGATAATGATCCCTACCAGTGCTATTTGTGTCTTTCTTACATTAATTATTTAAATGTAATTATATGAATATGTATTAAACAAAGCAAAATCAAATATTATTTCATTATTAAAATGTACTAATTTAAAATATACCTATATCATGCATTATACATATAAAAATAAAATAAAATTTATTTAAATATGGATAGTCTTTCTCTCCAATCTTTGTAGTCTTTCTCTCCCATCCTTGCAAGTATAAAAGCAAAAGTAGTAACTTCAAAAGGTACAAATTAGTATTTTTAATCACTCAAAATAAATTACATGTTTTATTTGAAATATGGTTAAGGATTATTTTGAATTGACGAAATCATAATTATTGAATGTTAATATTTTATTTTCATATTAAAAATAACAATTTTATTAATTCAAAATTACAATTTAGAAAAGATTCCAAATATATATATATGAATATGATTTTTTTTAAAATTAATAAAAGAAATTATTTAATCAAAATGAACATTAAAGTTATTATTATCAATTAAATATTAATTAATAGTTAAAACATATATTTTTTATTTTTTATTTAATAATATATAATATTTTAATAATTAAATTAAATTAAATTATTATTCATTCATATTTATCAATATATAAATATTTAATAATGCAATTCACAATTTATATATAAATTTTAGGTTAAATTATAACATAAATTTAACTTAATCTAATAATTTAAAAATGTCAACGCTTCTAGATAATGGAGGAGGAGCATCATTGTCAAATGTCACCGTCTATCCCCCAACGTAGGCGCCTTTGGCAATGAGTATTCAACAAAGAATGAGCACCGTGTGGCACCCACACAAATAATTAAGAAGAGTGTGGTCATATAACTGCCATTTTTGCAAACGTGCAGACGTGCATTACTTTAATTTTTAATTCGACTTGACTTCGTTACAACTTGCAAGTCCGTGGAAAAGGCTGGGGAAATTTTAAACACCTCTTAAATGCTCAGTCATAAACAAGATTAATAAGTTTTATAGGTTGTTTGAATTGCAAAAATCAAGGTCAGTACTGAATTAATTTTTATAATTACGTGTAATATGTCGTACGTGGGGCAATGACATAGAGTAGAAGTCACTTTAAAAGAAGAAATTTTGCATTTGAATACCCTAAGGGCTAAAAGAGACATCATGGTACATGACAAATGTATAACTTGACATCATGCTACATGACAAATGCATAAATTCACATTATTGTATGGATTGGAAAAAAAAATACCATGGTTAGGTTAAAATCATATTTTCCAAATCTAAAATATCCTAAGCATATGCAACGTCCTAAAATATTCTAAGCATATGCAACCTCCTAATTTTTATTGAAATATATAATAACATTACAAATCTAGAATATCCTAAGCATATGCAACCTCCTAATTTATTTTGGCATATAATAACACTTTACTAGGAGAGAACAAAGGTTGCTTAGCCCATAGTCATGTTGTTGGTCAGTAATAAATAACTTGTTGATCATTACTATTGTAAAGGTAGAAACAATGGAGGGTTTGGGTTTTCTCTGCAGATGGAAACTTTCACGTCTCTGCTGCCCCTCGGGACCTCACAAGCCTGTGATCTTGGCCTGTTGTCTCTGACTTGTCTCAGCTATTTCGGTGGTAAGTATTTTCCCTGTTATATCTCTCATTTTTTGTTTCTTGTACTGCTCTTAGGGTTTTTATTCTCTGCTACACCTATCTTGCTGGTGTGGTGTCAGACCTCTTGTTTTTTATTAGTTTCTCCCTGGAGTCAAGCCTGCTACCTGGTAGTAGGCCTAGTACCAACCAGGCTAAAAAAGTGGGAAATTGGTCCTTTGTCTTATGTCTTTGTCCTGTTTTCCGTTTTGGGTTTTGGTTTTTCTCTTTCGCCGAGTCTATGGGCTCCTTTTCTGGGTTCTATCATTTCACTGTCGTTTTTTTTGTCTGGTTTTCCCTTGGATTTCTCGATTGTGTCAGCTGGTGGAGTCCTCGTCATATTTCTATTTTGGGGTTTTTTTTTCACATGTGTTTTTAGGGTTCGATGTCTCTGTTTGGGGTGGAACCCATGAGGGTGGTTACAAACCCTTCGTTGGACGTGGTGTTTGAGTGTCCAGTGGGACGTGGCCTTCCACATTCTGTTGAGTCTAATGATTCCGGTAATCATGGTCCGGAAAAATCTGACGTTGTCCTTGTTTCAACTGTTTTGTCAACCCCTGGGAGCTCCAGGTGTGCCAAACCTACAAAGTTTCCTGGGCGATGGAAACTTTTGCTTCCTTTTGAACCAGTTAAGAAAGGTTGTGCCCTCTGTGTCCTTGTAAAGGACATTACCCGTGATATGGTCATGGCCTTAAGTGATCGAGCTCTGGTGGGAAAGTTTGAGTACATTACCCTTGGTAGACCTTTGCTCCTGGAATGGATTCGCCAACAGTGGAAGCCCTTTATTAAGAACATCTTGCGTGTTCTTATGCTCTCGAATGGTTGGGTTCTATTTCACTTTCTATTGGTTGAGGATCGGGAAAACATTGAACGTCGGTTTTGGATCATTGGGCATGGGTCCCTGGTACTTTCATGGTGGTATGCTGGAGTCGATCCTCCTAAGGATAAATTAAAACTTTGCCACTTGTGGGTACTCCTGCCCGGGCTTCCTCTCCAGTGCTGGTCTTTAAAGGGGTTTAAGGCCATTGCAAACTCTATTGGTAGGTTTATCATGATCGAGCAAGAGCAACTCTGTGGCTCGGACAGGCGTACACCTTGTGTTTTTGTGGAAGTCGACACGTCTGAGGGTTTGTTGAGTGAGTTAGAGGTCATCTGGGAAGGTGGCACTTTTATACAGTTGCTGGATTATTAGAAGATGTTATTTCGATGCCATGCGTGCCATGGAACTGGGCATTCTAAGCAGCGGTGCCCCGCACATGGTTTTTCACGTGGTCATGATCTTGTTGGGGGCACTGAAGGCTTGGCGTTGTCGAGACCTGCTTCGCTCGAAGACCCTTTTGACATCTTTTTCCCACTGGACCACACTTCGGCCTCCAATTTGGTTGGTAAGTTTGTTGCTACTATTCCTTCTTTGCTTAAGTTCATTTCCTTTGAGGAATTGCGAGCTGCACTCTCGTCGGGGCCTCATGTGTCTTCCACTTTGAACCCTCCTTTGGCTTCGCCTCTTCTGGAGGTGTTGGCTCCTACACCTTTGCTTTCCCCCTCATCACAGCTTGTGGGTGCTTTGTTTATTGGAACCCCTGATTCTGGGAAGCTATTTCAGCCTCCTTCTCCTCCCCCTCATCAAAAATTCTCTGAAAACCCCACAGATGAGACAGGCCTTGAGTTGGACTCATTAACCACTTTTCCACCACTTTCTTCAGCTCGTATTTCGCCCTTGGAAATTTGCTTGTCTCCTTCCTCAATTGGAGACCTTATTGACACACAACCTTCATGTTCTTCCCCTGCTACGCTTGTCAGGGCTCTTCCTGTCTACTCTGTCTTGCAGCAGCCGGATCCGGATATTATCCCTATCAATTCTATCTACAATGGTAATGTCACCATCCGTAAGTCACGATGTATTCCTAAAGTCAAGCGGGAGGCGCGGGGGTCACTGCACACTCCTCCGATCTCTTCTCTCTTCAGTTATGGTCTACCCAAGGTTTCTCTGGTCTGTCCACCTACTCCTAGGGCTCTTAGAGATTGCACAGCCCATTCTGGGGTCACTTCATGAACATATTGTCCCTTAATGTTCGTGGACTTGGAAATGGTCCTAAAATTGCTGCCATTAAACGTCTCCTCTTCACTTTAAACCCTCATGTTGTTCTTTTCCAAGAAACTATGACTACGTGTCTGTCTGCGATGAACTCTTTCTTAAAATTGAAGCCCGAGTGGCTTGCTGTAGGGATGGATTCGGTGGGCCTGTCGATGGCACTCTGGTTGCATGGAACCCGACTATTGCTAACATGAAGGCTTACCTCACTCCTGCAGGTATCATGATCGAAGGCTCTTTGAGAGGTTTTGGTCATCCGGTTCGGATTATTAATGTTTATGGGCCTTATCGTGGTCGTAAGGAACATTGGGATAGCGTGGCTGCTTCTGGTATTCTTACTGGTGATTTCACAATTGTTGCGGGTGACTTTAATTTCACTACATCTATGGAGGAATTTTGGGGGAGTGGCAGGGTTGCTAACCCCCTTGCTGAGTATTTCCTCTCTTTGTTCGAGGATGCAAACTTGGTGGATATAAAACCTAGGGTTATTGTGCCTACTTGGTCTAATAAGCGCACTGGTGTGGAGGTCATTTCCAAGAGGTTGGACTGTTATGCATCAGAACCTCTTTGCAATTCTGTAAACATATATTGCTCTTGGTCCTATTCTTGGGATTCTCAGACCACTGCGTTATCATTCTACAGCTCAATTTTGACTGTTCCTTCCACTATTATCCTTTTAAGTTTAATGCTGCATGGCTTGAGGACTTAGAGTTCTGTTCACTTCTTCACACTTCTTGGCAATGAATCTTGGTGAAAGAATCCAGCTCTCCCTTGTCGGTCTTTTCTAAAAAAACTATGCAGTTGTGTAAGGTGATGCGAGCGTGGGACAAAGACAAGAAGAAATAGTTGTATGGTGAACTAGGGGTCCTTGAAGGGAGGAATCAATCCCTCTTTACTCAGCTGGATATGGATTATTTCTCTGAAAGCCATAAGCGGGAACTAGCTCTACTGGAGTCTAAAAGATTGAAAATCCCGCTATTCTTGGAAGAGACCTGGAGACAGAAGAGTGGAGCTATTTGGATAAAGGCTGGTGAAAATAATACTCGTTTTTTTCAAAAGTTCGCCAATCAGCGGTGCTTGATCAACTCTATTTGGGATCTTTCGGTTGATGGCGTGGTCATTTGTGATCAACCTGAACTAAAAAAGGTTGTTGCGATGCACTTCAAGGGTATGTTCACTCCGGAAGAATCCCCTTGTCTATTGAATCAACTAAAACCTGTGATGAACTTTCCTCAGTTCTTTAGCAATGAGGATTGTTTGGATATTGGCAGAGCTGTTGATAAGAAGGAGGTTCTTGAAGTATTAAAATGTTTCTCCCGGGACAAAAGTCTTGGACCTGATGGACTGACGGTTGAGTTCTATCTTCATTTCTTTGATCTCATCAGGGATGAACTGACTACGGCGGTGGATGATTCTCGTGTTCGGAATTGCGTCCCCTCGTCCATTAATTCGACCTATCTTACTCTTATTCCTAAGAAGGACCATCCTACGGATTTCAACGACTTTAGACCCATTTCTTTATGTAATATGTTGTATAAGATTATTTCGAAGGTTATTGCTGAGCGTCTCAAGCCTCATTTGGGAAAGTTCATTTTTGAAGAACAATTTGGGTTTCTGCCTGGAAGGCAGATTATGGACGCGGTTGGTTTGGCCTGGGAAGGTCTACATTCTATAAAGGAAAAGAAACTGGAATCTCTCATACTTAAGCTGGATTTGGTAAAAGCATACGATAGAGTAGACTGGAACTACTTGCGTTTTATACTCATTCAGATTGGTCTCTCTTCGGAGATCAAGGGATGGATTATGTCGTGCATCTCATCAGCCAATTATGTTGTCCTTATTAATGGTTCCCCATTGGCTCAATTTGTGGGTAAAAGAGGTATTCGACAGGGGTTCTCCCTTTTTCCCTACCTATTCATCCTTGCCATTGAGGGACTCAACCTGCTTATCAGGGATGCCAAGACTAAGGGTTTACTTCATGGGGTAAAGGTTGCAAACGCTTTTTACATAACTCACTCTGTATTTGTGGATGATGTAATTTTATTCGGGGAGGCCACCCTGGGGAAATGGCGCTGTTATAAGGAGTTGATCTCTACCTTTTGCAATGCATTAGGGATGGAAGTTAGCCTCCCAAAATCTGTTATTGCTTATCAGGTTTGGAATTGGGAGCGTTTCACTTTATTACAGCAACTGCTCCCTTACAAGTGGGTGGATTTGAATGTTGGATTCAGGTATCTAGGTTTCCATTTGAAGTCGAATGGTTATATCAGGGCTGATTGGATTTGGCTTGTTTCGAAGGTCCAGTCTCAGATTCTTACAGGTGGCTCTCTTTGGGGGGCAGGCTTACACTTATTAACTCTGTACTCCTGGGTATTCTAGTATACTGGTTTTCACTCTTCTGCATTCTTTTGGGTGTTCTTTCATCGTTGCGAAGACTCATCTTTTCCTTTTTATGGGTTGGTAAATCTGGATGTACAAAATTCCACTTGGCAGCTTGCGAATCTATCTCATTGCCCAAGTCTCTTGGAGGCTGGGGTATAAAGAACTTGTGTCTCTTCAACAGAGCACTCTGTGCTAAAAGCCTTTGGAGGGCTCTTTTCGGTGGTGGCCTGTGGGGCAGGGTGATAAAAATGAAGTATCTAAAGAGATTGCTTGCCTCTTATTTGTTCATGGATCACTCTTCTGGTGTGTGTGTGTCATCCACCATTTGTCGAAGCCTCCTTAAATCCTTATCGTTGATACATTCCTCCATTGCATGGGATATTAGGCATGGTACCCAAGTTTTCATTGGTATTGACCCCATCTCAGGTTGTTGCTCTGACCCTCTTATGCCTTCTGCACTGCTGAGTTGTCTTCATAGAATGAATTATTATGTGATCAAGCATGTGTTATATCCCTTTAGCTCAACACGTTTCTTCCTGGATATGCTTGGGTGACCATCACTTGAGTGGCTTGCTGGTGGAGGAATGGTCGGACCATTATGTTAGCTCCTTATCACATGCAGGCATTGTTCTTTCTGATCAGGAGGACATAATTGTTTGGACCTTCAACTCGACCAATGGAGAGGTCACTGCAGCTTTGGCATATTTTAAGCTCCTTACTCTCCCTGTACATGTCAATGTGCCATGGTGGATCCCTTGGCTGTGGAAGGTGGAAAACCCTGTAAAGGTGAAGATGTTCTCTTGGCTTGTGCTCAATGATAAAATTTTTATCATGGAAGAACTTGCAGAAAAGTGGCATTTCTAGGCCTAGCCATTGTGCGTTTTGCCGGAAGGACTCTGATTCTACGTCACATCTCTTTGGGGACTCTCCATTCATTGTGTCTATTATCAACGAATTATCGGCAATCTTGAATGTCCAATTCCCTAGGATGGAGCATCCTTTGAGGACTCACTGCTACTCTGGTGTCGACGACATATCAAGCTGTCATCCATTATATGTCTCTGTATTTGGTTTGTTTGGAAGGCCAGGAAGAGCGCCATTTTCAACGAGATCCAACCTTTCTCTCAACGGGTAGCGGCTTACACCTTCGCCATCTTTTCTTCTTACAGGGGGCATACTATTCCTCGGCCACCACGTTTTCTTGATTCGGTGATGGTTGATTTCCCGCTACCTCATGGCTTTTTCGATGGGGCGGAACAAAATGATCAGTGTGGTGTTGGTGAGGTCCTGCTCATCAATCCTTTGCATCATTTTCACCTGTCTTTTGCTACTGGATATGGCTCTAACACGAGGGAGGAATTAATTGCACTCTAGATTCTCCTATGTTTTGTCCATTCGCGTGTTGTTCACTCCCTTTGGATCTTTGGAGATTCAAAGTGTATCATTGACTGGTTTGGCCATGGTGCTTGCCTCAACGCTCTTCATCTGAAGCATTGGATGAACAAAATCTAGGATAAGGTAATCTCTTTTGGCTCCCTTCAGTTTAGGCACATCTACCGGGAATTAAATGTTATCGTTGATCGCCTCTCTAGACGGCCTATGGGAGAGATGAATGGTTAGTTGCTTTGCGAGGAAATTTGTGGAAGGAAACTCATAAATTCCATTGTGATGAATCTCTTCTAATGTGATGAACCTCTTCAAATTTGGTTGTATGGTTTTTATTTCATCACCACCCTTTTGCATTGATTACTATATGGATAGTATATGAACGAATGACGCCTGTGACAATGTTGGTAATTGTTTATTTTTAAAAATGTATTTTTCAATCGTTACATACTTTGCTATGAGGCATTCCTGGCTACGAAGTTCATAATCTGCTCTTGGATTTGGCTCCTTTGTCAGTTTAATGTATAATCACATCTTTTGGTCGGCTTTTATCTTTTAATATAAAAGTTGATTTTTCGTTATGAAAAAAAAAACACTTTACTAATCTTAAGTATCTGTAACCTCCTAATTTCCTTTAGAATCTATAATGACCCCTACCAATGCTAAAAGATTTATGTCTTTCTTACATTAATTAGGTAGATATAACTATATAAATATACACTATATACACTATATTATGTATTAAACAAATGAAAAATAAATATTATTTAATTATTTAAATGTGTACTGATATAAAAAAAAAATTAAAAAGAAAAAACACACTACTTTTGTTATTCAAAATTAAATAAAAAATACAAAGTTAAGATTGGAAAGTTTAATAGCCATCTCCAAATTGCGAAGAAAATAGGAAACAAACCTATTACACATTAAAAAGAACAATATCCAAAAAAAACCTCAAAACAAAGAAGCAAGCATCTTCATATCAAGACTAAATCACGGCATTAATAGAATTTTCCACTATTTCCTCTTCCAAAAGAGCTTTAGATAAAAAAAATTCAACATAAGAACTCGGTTATCTAAAAATATGCTCAATAAAATATAATTATTTAAATAATACTTGTTTTTTTATATAATACATGATATAAGAATGTAAAATATACCTATATCATGTATTACACATATAAAAAAAATGTTATTTAAATAATTATAGTTTGTCTCTCTAATCATTATAGTTTTTATCTCTCATCTCTTAAGTATAAAAGTAAAAGTCTTAACTTAAAATAATATATATTGACATTTTTTATCACTCAAAATAAAGGTAAAAGAAATCACATTTTTTACTTAAAATTTGGTAAAAATTATTTTGGATTGAAGAAATCATAATTATTGAAAGTTAATATTTCATTTTCATATTATAAACAACAATTTGATCAATTTCAAATTACAATTTGAAATATATTTGCAAATAAAAAATAAAAAACACATTTATTTTATTCAAAAAAACTAATAAAACAAAATAATTAATCAAAATGTATCTCAATGAACATAGCAATCATAATTTTCATCATAATAAAAATACATTATTATTATTTATTTAATACTACATTTTTTTTAATAATTAAATTAAATACAAATGTTATTTCTTCTAACTCCTTAAAACTATGGCAAGCTTGGGACACTCCTTTATTTTAAGCCTTTTAAGTATAGGAATAATATTTTAAAACAAATCAAATAATTTATGTCTTGTCTTTTCTCTTTTACAAAATTTAAAATTACCACAAGCTTAGGACACTCCTTTATTTTAAGCTTTTTAAGTATAGAAATAATATTTTAAAACAAATCAAATAATTTATGTCTTTGTTGTTTTTCTTTTACAAAATTTAATTTAAATGAATATCAAAAATCACCATCATTATTATTAAATATTTATATAAATAAAAATCCAATTCACAATTTATAAATTTTATATTACGTCATAAAATATTTAACTTAATCTAATAATTTAAAATTTTCAAACACTTCGTTCGTTAGCATTGTCAAATGTCGCTGTCTATCCCAACGTAGTCGCCTTTGCGAATGAGTATTAAACAAAGAATGAGCGTCGTGTGGCACCCACACAAATAATTAAGAAGAGTCTGGTCCATATGAGCGGAAACGATGTCAGTGCTCAATCCATTTTTATAAATTAAATTACAATTTGAAAAATGAAAATTGCAATGTGCCAATAAGCAAATTTTATTTCAAATAGTCTATCGTTTAACTTACTCCAAACAAAATCATTAAAATTATTAATTAAGAATAAAAAAAAAATCATTAAAATTATTAATTGAGAATATAAAATATAAGCACTTTGACAAATGTAACGCTTCCATCGAATGCATAGCTGTGTCTTCTGTCATTGTCAGTTACCATCTATGGAGCCACAACGTTCAAGTCTTCGGGAATGCGGATTAAAGAAAAATAATTGTCAAAATAAAAGAAAGACCATTTTCAAGAAGCTCGTGATTGGCAATCAATCACGGAGGAGTTGGTACTTGGTAGTGGCGAAGAAGCTCGTTGAAAACAGGAAAGAACATTTCATTATTATGGATTATTATTATTGTTAACTAATAGTAATAATTATCATTATTATATATGTTTTTTAACTAATAGTAATAATTATCATTATTATGGATTATTATTATTGTTAACTAATAGTAATAATTATCATTATTTTTTAATTTATTTATTTTTCCAATTCTAGAAACCTTATCAAAGCATCCTAAACTTAGGTTAGTGAGCGAGTTTTAATGTTGGATACCTAGTGGGGTGGTTGAACAAATAGATCAAATTTACTAAATAATTTTTATAATAAATAAGGAAAAGTTGCATTGCAGCATATTTGTTGCTAAAAAGAGGTTGGGGATTAATGCATAAGTCGTGAATAAGAAAAATAGAAGTGCTAGTGGAGCATTCAATAAGCCTCCAAGATGTTGGTGTAGAAAAACATACGTGATCGGGTAGAGCCCCGATGCGTTCCAAAACCTATCATGATAAGTCCATCATAGTCAACTTCGGAGCATTGAATTTTTTCACGTGAATCAACCAATATGCGAAACTTGGTTTGTAAAGGATGGAATTGATGGAAACCATGTCATCCACGATTTGCACTTTGAAATATCCTTTGAAAGAAAAATTGTGGAGCCAACCAAGGATAATTTTAGGGGCTAAATTTAGCCCATGGGCTATTTTTCCATGTTTTTTTCCAAAAAACGATTCGCCAATTTGCATTTTTTGAACCCGATTTCGCCCAATTTTGATGGGATAAACTTTTTTCACTCTAAGAATCGCCAAATTATTATATAAACTATATAAAATCTTTAAAAATTGAAATAATTTTAGAAAAATATTGCCAAATATCTTATAGTTGACATTTTAAGAATTGGTAAGATTCGCCAAGGTTTATACACTTTTAAATAAGTATGGGTCCTTAAAATTATCCCTGGAGCCAACAGATTCATCTCATCATTGTTATCGAGGTGATTGTAGTTCACAATAGAAGTTGGATACAATCCGAATCAGAATCAAAATCAGAAGAAGAGAAGATCTCAGTACTGTCGGATGAGCAATAAATTCAATGGCTAAAGAAATTGAACTTTTAAGAGCCTGTATCTTTTCATCATAGACCTTAAGACCTGCACTGACTAGGAAATCCATGAGCACCAACTTCACTTTTGTCTCGCCGCTCAGTATAGTTGGAAGACTACAATGGAGCAAGAATTCGTTGTCGACTAGACCTTGGTTGCTAAGATTTGATGAAGTTTTAAACATTCACTAGGGTTTCATACCTTCTATCGTTTCAAAAGGAAAAGGCCAACAAAGATTGATCTAGTGCATTGTCAAATGCAACGGATTGGTTCAACAACCACTTAAATTTCCAGTGCACTATAGGGTGTGTGCAAGAAGATGAGGGTCACTTTAGATGCAATCCTAGTTTTTCAAAACTCGTTCACGTTACTAAAAAATATAACGCGTTTATGATACTAAGCACTTGGTATGGTAAAACCCGAGCCTGACATGTCATTAGACATGTAAGTTAGGTAAACACAATGCATACGCGTTATAAAAGTACAAGACGCGTACGTGTTATGTAACTACATAACGTGTACACGTTTTGTAAATCTAAAATCAATTTAAAAACACAGTCCCGACCACGCACTATCACCCGCGGGGCATTTTACGAATCAGAAACGCGAATTCGAGCTTGGACGATGACGGTTTGCGTGCCCTGGAGTCTCAGAGGAGCCCGATTTCGTTGGAGGGGAGGCAAATTCACCAGTGGATTGTCATCTAATCATGTAATTCATTCACCCATACCATTTTTTTGTCAATTCTAAACCTAAATTACCATTTTTTTATAGTTTAAAACAACCTAATTTTGTAATATTTATAAAATTGGAAATAACCCAATCTCTAATTAAATTCACATCTTCCTCAACCAAGATGAGTGAATAATTACAATGAATCCCTTTTCAAGAACTCAAAAATTCCTAATTTGCAACCAAAAATCGAAAAAAATAGAACTCCTCCCTTTCCACAATGTATCCATCCACATGAAACCCAAATTTCCAACCCTCAAAGGCCATTTCCCCATGATACTAATTGAATAAGTTTCCTCGGAAATGGCCATAACAAGATGAAATGCATGCACAAGCGTGAATAGAAAAAATGCATAAAAATTTAGTAACTTGGTTTCTCAAAATTTCATCACAATCATTTGTCTATGAACATAATCAAAATTTCATCACAAGTGTATGTAGCTATACCTTGCCTCTTAGTTAAGAACCCTTAACTAAATGCCAAAACACATTAACAAAGTGCCTCTCGTGCCTGCCCTATCCACACCCTCGATCAATCTACTCAACGCTCAGGGACTGTCGATTCAACTCAAAGACTTCGTATAGAAAATCACTATGTTTTTTATTTAATTTTATGAACTTGCCATACAATGTAGAGATCGATTTTCAAGAGAGAAATTGTCTCTGTTTTGCTCCAAGGAATTGTCACTTTTGGTTGGTTTCCATGTTTATAGAACAATGGAAATGGTGAACACCCATGAACTACCTAGAGTGTGTCATGAGAGTGTTTCCAACCATGATCGATTCAATGATATTTAGAGGCCAAAACATGTCAAAATAACACTCATAAATTC
This sequence comes from Larix kaempferi, assembly GCA_027924585.1. Taxonomy (NCBI): domain Eukaryota; kingdom Viridiplantae; phylum Streptophyta; class Pinopsida; order Pinales; family Pinaceae; genus Larix; species Larix kaempferi. The sequence continues at coordinate 3,656,275 of BSBM01000966.1, forward strand.
TAAGAAGTTTAAACCCAAGTTTGCATGGAAAAGTCACCAATGAGGGTTAAGAAGTACCTTAACTCCTAGAAAGAAGTTGAACAAAACTTACTTTCTAATTGTCAAATGTTTAATTTTAAGTTTTAAATGTATGTAAGTGAATGCCATTAAATTGCTTACTAGAGTTTGTTTTAATACATTTTCAATTTTGAAGATACGTCATTATATACCATGTATATGTTTCTAATAATTTTTGTATTGATGTTTTTATTGTAGTTGCCGCTATGGACACAAATGCCAAGATATTGATTGAGCTTTCCTGCTTGAGGGGCATTAGTGCAGCTTTTAATGGTGGTGACAGGATTCATCGCTCGCTTGCATCAACTCTTGATGCAATTGTTGACACCATTTCATAGTCTAGCAATGTACTATATGATATTACATCATATAGAGAAAGAAAAAGACAAGAGTATGCTGATGGGCTAGACTACACTGCAATAAAAATGTTGAAAATATCCAAAGAGCTCATATTTGCATTGTTTAGGGACCCTCGGTTGGGGGAAATTCCAAATGCAAACAAGCCTCATATCTCCATTGAGTGGTGCACGTTTCAACCATTTGTTGATAACTGGATAGACATATGGTACATGGTTTTTGATATGCCACGACATAACAACAGGGAAATTCCATTGTATTTCCTTCGAAAGATATATGCAGAGTTCATGTTACATAAACACGTAAACTATTTTGATATCTTGCAGTTTCAGGGGATCGATGGCGGGATGCCCCCAAAACAAACCAATGCGAGGCTTCGAGACCCTAATCGCCCTATCCCTGCACCTCGCAGGCAGTTGCCTGGGCCAGATGTCCCACCTGCACATCGTCTTATTCCACAGACACATGATGTGTTTTTGAGTATGGCACGGGAGATTGTTTGCCATGGCACTATGGTTCAGCATATGGGTGAGGAAGGGACATCCGTCCCTGGTGTGGTACATACACTAGGTCGTCACCATGCAAGACCATCGTCTAGTGCGGGACCATCCACTAGTGCAGGACCATCGGCACATCCCTAGCCTAGTATTGATGCTCACGAGTGTACATCATGTGGTCATACCTGCTATGGTCTTGCCTCAGATGTTGCCTTCAGTGGGTTTTTGAGTCAGGTATGTAGATGGTTAATTGTAATAAATTCGTCATTTATTTTCCTCTTTGTACACATATATATAGTTTGAGCTAATATATTAATTTTGTGAACTTGCAGTTGATGCTTTATTCTGGCAATGACGCCCCAGAGTCAAATGTTCCAGACTCTACAGGGGGCATGACATTCCATGCAATGATCCCATCGTTGGTGGAGGGATTCATGATGTCACCCAGTTGGCAAGCCCATCTTATATAGCACCCATTGCTATATCTCACACCGAGGTAAACATTTTAAAATTTCAGTTTTTTAATACTTGTTAATTTGTTAATTTCCACATACTTTACATTTTAGTTCACTGATGCGATTGTAATATCCCAGAAAAATCACAAAAATTTAAAATTTTTCGACATAACAATTAATGCCCAATCAAGCTGTGCGGAATATAATAATTCAAAAAAGTTGTCTTGCTGTAATAAATACCAAACTGGTTTATAGTGTAAGGTTCGTGACTAAATGATTTAAATTTATGTCTTGATGTTATTCATACTCAGCTGTACTATTACAAAAATTCTATTGTTTCTACTATGATTGATGATTTAATTATTTTGACTAATGTGCTTTTGTTGATGATGAAGGGGTCCTACGGACGCCCCGTGGCTTACTTAGCATTCGTGCTAAAGCATGTGAATTCGTACTTGTGGCAGTTTACAGGTAAGGACTAATGTGTACGACAAATGACCCAATATTTTTTCAGTACTCTCCTTTGTAAAAATGTTTTGAGAGATAAGACCTTGAGCACTCTACTGGGTGAGAAACTTGGTTAAATACTAAACGTTCAAGATAACAATATCTGGATATGATTGCTGATGCAAATAGTGCGTCTTATTTAAATGTAAACTATAAGTTTGTATTTGATTCTAGAGAATATCTGTATCGTTCATGACTGAATTATATGCTCCGTAATATATGTGATTTTCATTTTAATTTCATGTTGGACTGGAAATATACGTATATTTCTTATCTTCAAGGCAATCTTAGGAATTCTATGTACAATTGATTTAATATCTTGTCTAGGAACTATATACTATGATGATATTATAATGGTGATAATTTGATTTATTGATTATTAATTTCACTACACTATACAAATGAAATGTATGTGTGTTGCAATTCATTAGATTATCCATATAATCTATTTGCAATGTGTATTAAAATATTAACAAAATCTTATATATATAAACTTTATGTGATATGTGTTGTGTGCATTTAACGTGACCCTATGTGATACTATGCGAACCCTAGCGAATAACTATCTACACTTTTAACCAACGAAATATGTTGTTATAGGGTTGTGCATCACGACTTTACCATAAAACATATATAACATGGTTTAGGGTGTGATGGGAATGTTATTAAATGTCACAAGCTGGCAAAAAATGTCGATTCCTTGGCATTGAATGCTCTCCTCTGTCGAGATAGTGGAATTCCGCAGTAAATGGTATAGTGAGCTCCAGCACGTGATAGCTTCGTGATGTTTAAATGTTCTATGATGAGCTGTAAGGAAAATGGTTCAAGTGTAGCCGAGCTGGCTCCTTCGTGGTAGTAGTAATGATAGTTCATTTAATATGGTGGGTTTGCTTGGTGTTCATGAAGCTGTCTTGCTGATCTCCACTGTTGATCGGGCAGGGTTTCGATGGATGAGGGTTAAACCCTACCTCCACTATGTTCAAAGTGTTTATTGTATTCCTTGGAATTCGGTGGTAGTGGCTCTGTGTCTGGCCGACAGGCTGAGGGTGTTTAGGGTTCTTGTTTTGCACTGTAGAGGCATAATGCCTACGTTTTGAACCCGTGACATGTGGAAGGTTTAAGAGTCGAGTCTCTCCAGGTTTTTACAATGGTAATTTGTCACGGTTGGCAGCTTAGAGTCTGGTTCTTGGTGTGATTCGACACTTAGACCCGTTGAGAGTTTTTCTTTTAAAATTGGGTTCAAAATGAGAGGCCAAGTCCTCACAATGGTTGATATAGGTCTTGGCACTTCATAACTGTTCAATGGTATTGAACTCAGGGTTGTTCCCTTCTTTCTTAGCATTCGACGGTGTAAAAAGTTTACAGTTGTAGTTGCACCTATCTGACGTTTCTGCTCTGTGCTAATGTTAAAAGGTAATGTGCTTTGAAAACCTTTCCTGTAGCTTCCATACTCGAACGTTAATATAGATATAGTTGTTTGAATCGATACTGAAATCATTCTTTTTAAAGAATACTGTTTTTAACCACATCTCCAATGTATTTGCAGGTGCAGAGGTTCGGTGGCTTCTCTAGTCTGGGTGTTGATGGTTGGCTACTGCTACACCGACCGGTAAGCCTCAGAGGTTGCCTTATAACTTTGGTTAGATGGAAGTGTTGGCCTTCAAATGTGTATTCCGAGACCTTCGTGTTTACCTCTGATAATTTGTATTTTGTCTATTTAGTGTTTGTAAAAATATAATAGCTTGGGGAGGATAGCACCTCGACCCAAAGGGCACGAGCCCTGTTGATATTGATTTGTAACAGTCGTGGGGAAGAGTTCTTGTTCTCAGACTTGGATAATGTAAATCCTATGTTTCCAATGAGTAATGGTAGATGATTTGATTCTAAAGAAAAGTTCGGCCTGTGTGTAGTTCGTCGATTTATAAAAATGCTGCGTTTTTATTCTATATGAAGTTCGAGGGTTAGGGTTTCACTTTATGTTGAAATGTTTAATACTTAACCTGTAACTCAAAACACAAAGGGGTTTTGATTTTGCTCTGCATTATGATCTCAACATCTAAACTTGTTTTTGTTACTGCTATTTAGAGTTATTATATTAACAATGTAATAACTGGAATCCTTCAGATGATACCGAGACTTTGACTAGCTCGATCTATAGAAAATGAATGCAATTTATTTTATGTTTAGTTTTATGGAAATAAACACATGGTTTGACATATGTTTATAAATGGTTAAAATGTTGGCCGTGTGCCGAGAGTTGATATCATTGTTTACAGTTATAAAATGAATTGGTAATTGTTTCGTTTCCTACTTCGGAATTGATAATGTAAAGCTAAATTTTCCAACTGTATGTGATGTTTGAAGCCATAACTTGGTTCTGTCTGGAATGTATCGATACTCTTTAATGTTTTGTTGCTATCGTCCAATGAAAAACTTAATAGCTTTAAGGTTTGGATTGAAAGTAAAAAGTATAAAAACCCTAGGTTTGAAACCTAAGACTCTACTTGTATGACAAGAAAATTATTTGCTAGAGACAATAAACAAATATCATAGTAATAAATAATTCTGTGCATTTAGGAAAACAATTATTCTTTCTTATTACTGAAAAACTTGAATACTGGTTTGTAAAGAAAAACAGTGAATTTTGAAAAACAATTATTTGTACAGAAAATGATAAGGAAAAAACACTGATACATGTATACATAGGAAATTAACAGTAAGCAGAAACTTAAGAAATTATAACATTTTTATCTTCTCATTCACATGGCTATTTTGCCTATCTTTTATCTATCTGACTTAATTTATCTTTGTACTGGAGTACGATGCAGATCCACTTGCATGGGGAAAAATGCAGAGAATTATTTTATTCAATCAAAATCATTTCTATACAGAATCTTAACTTACTCAAAAACTGAAATAATTGCATTTGCTTAAATAAACTTACAAAATAAAACAGTAATTTTATTTCAGTTAGAAACTTTAAAATGTATGAAGATAGAAAAGATAATGTGTAACACCCCGTTTTGACATTACTACGTGAACTACTATTATATGTTGTATTTGTTTGATTGTGAGACCTCGTCGGTTTGACGACACTGTGGACATATGGTTCTATTATTTTGCCGATATATATATATATGTGTGTGTGTGTGTGATGATAGTATTATGATCGCTAGTCATGTTTGTATATATATCATGTGTTAATTATGTCTCATATATGGAAATTACTGAATGATGGGTACATGGATACCGTTACAGTTATATGTTGAAATAATGAATGTTATGCCAGGTGCATGGCGAATAAATGAGTTTATTGTTGTTATGTTATGATGAAATATATGTGTACATGTCGAGGATTTATGCACGATATTCTATATTGTATGTCGAGGACTGACTTACAGGTTGAAACGGCTAAGTGATAGCTAGATCCTACAAGGTGGGAGGGCCTCGAGGACATGGACTTCGAAAGATAAAATGGTATGCGAGTGATGCAGTATTTACTTTCGTGTGGTTATTATGCTGTTTATTATGATGTATATTACGACATGGGTGGGGTAGGGTTTCAAGAAACTCAACCGCCCAAATTGGTTATACGATGACAAACCGAGTACAAGTGCAATGCTGTTGTTATGTCAGGTAGACATAGTCCCTTGTTCCATTAGGGGGGTGGAGGCTTTACCCATCGTTTATCCCCGAAACCCAGAGTCATGGGAGGGCTATGCTACAACGTGCTCCCCAAGGTGTGTGATGATGACTGGTGGTTTCCTGCTGGGGAAGCTTCGTCAATGTAGTCGACACTTCCGCTTACAGGTTCTACCTGGAACCGGTCATGACTTGACATTTCAGGGTAGTCCAGCAGAAGACAAGATAGGATGTGGAAGTTAGTGATGATGTAGGTAGATAGGTGTAGCATGAAGTAGGGGTGAAAACAAGATCTAACTATAGGTGTGTAAAACCCTTGGTTAGTATGTGTCGTAAATCGGTGATGTATGAATTGTCGTAACTTGGATTTCAGTTAGTTAATGGATTTGTACCTTGCAAACTACGTTTAGAACTTGTGTCAGTAAACAACAAGTTTCATGATTATGATTGATGTGTGTGAATTATTACTGTTAGTGTACTTACGCGAGGTATGTAAGCAGTAGCTACGCTTACATAACTCGCCTACATATTTATGAATTTCGTGAAATCTTGCTGAATAATAATGTTAATTATTGTTGATTAATGTTAAAAATGTCGATTAAGGTTAATAATGATGATTAATGTTAATAATGTAGATTAACGATTAATTATTGTGGATTAAGGTTAATAAAGTCAATTAGGGTTAATAATGTTGATTAATGATTAATTATTGTCCATTAATAATTAATTATTGTTGATTAATAAACAAAGCTAAGGTTAACCTAGGTAGTGACTAATGCAATTGATTAGAATGCTTGATTGATTGTTAATTAGTTTAATTACAACTAAGGTGCAATTAATATGGGACCATGTAAATGAGTCGATTATATCTTAGTTAATTTTTATTTGATTAATATAATTACACATTGATAATGATATGAATTACATTGATAAGATTAATATTCATAATTGATAAATTGAATTAGTTGAATTTACAGTTAAAGGGAATTAGCATATTAGAAATATTATAAATCATTGATTAAATGATTAGGTTAATAGTAATTAATCAATGGACAATTGTTTTTAATTAATTGGATTGGTGAAGCGTGAAGGTTTAAAACTCTTACGGTTGGTGGGTGAGCCAACCCCAACCCCAAACTTTAACATAAAGATAATGTAACATTTATTATTAAATAAAAAAAAAAAATTAACTTTGAATAAGAAACAAAAGTTTAAAAAAATATTGTTGTAACTTCTGTCGGTAAACCTCATAAAGAGAGGTGAATATTAAATTGTCTGATTATTAAATTATTAATATTTCATTGGAATGGTTCGAGGGAGCTGGCTGAATAGTAATGAGGGGGTTGGGACTTCATTAATGGGAGGATAAGGCATTAATGGAGGGGAAGAAGAGTCGACAAACATAGGATAAAGGGAGAAGTGAAGGGAAGAAAGGGGGATCATCTTTTTTTACCTTAGATATTTTTGTGAGAATTTTTGGAGAGCAAGGGGATAATTTTTAGAGCAGAGCTGAAAGGGTATTTCTTGTTGGAGATTTCTGAAGGGATATAGCAGGTTATCTTGTACTCGGTTTGGGATTGGGGGTCCAAAGGGCTACCTTTGGAGCTGGGTGGTCGGCGAGACCTCACCAGTTGGCAAGGTGGCAAGACTGTTTTGGGCTAGTTGAGTTTCAAAACTTTGGGGAAGGCTTTTGGTTGCAGGTAACAGAAAAGGAAAACAACAAGGCATTCGGAAAAATAGGGACAGCAATAAGGGTGGATCTACTAGCTAACTACAGGTATTTTTCAGCAGGTATGTTTATCGTTTCTACCTTGTCAAATTTTGTTTTAAGTTAATTGAAAAGGATTTTATGATGTTATTATGTTCTATTACTCCTGCATAAACATAACTGGTTAGAGGTAGATATACTGAAATTTTAAATGTAGATTTCATTATTTTTACAGGCATGAAATCTAAACAAAACAAAAGAGTTGACCATAATGTAAATAATGAAATACTTAGATTTTATTGGGAGATAAGGGAGACCCAGGTTGGGGTCCTTACATAATGGAACCTATAGATGAAGATAGGGCCAACAAACACCCAAGGAGGCATGTTCCTCCCAACCTATTCCAGATGAAGCAACCTAACTGTTGGCTTCTTGTGAACCCTTGAGCCTGATTACTAAACCACTGAGTAGATGGAATCTGTGTAGAAGCAAGGCACTCAATATGCCTTCAGCACTCACCATCAAACTCCTAAATTCAAAACATGCCTTCAGCACTCAGCATCAAACTCCTAAAACTTAATAGAGTTTTGGCAGACTCACAACATGATCAACAACTTAGCATATCCCCTCATCAAATCTCTTGGGTGCAAACACAGCAAATCACCAAGGTAAATTTCCTCGTCAGTAAAAGTGATGAACCTCAGTTCATAATTTGATGGCTATTATATAGATTGCCTAGGTCTTTAGTGGTCAGTTTGGAATAAATGAGCCTCAAGCTCTAGTCCCATCTTTCAGGGCACTATGACCACATTTCAAGGGAGTTGTCCCATACCAACAGCTAGTTAGTTGCATCATGATGCTGCCACTTGTCCATTGCCTTTTACCCAAGATTCCATTCCACCTAGTGGGTCAGTAACCACTCTTTTAACAATCCTCTTAGGTGTTTGTCTCCTATTTTATTTATTAAATAATAAAATATTGTGCACATTACAGTCATCCTTGGACACCTGTCCAACATAAAAATTTACAATAAAATTTATCATAATGTTTCTAACACAAAATGTTTTCCAGCAAAAAGAGTATGTTACAAACACCCCCACTTGAGCTCAACATCGTCCTTGATGTTGCTTATTCATCATCAAGTTCCTCATGGAACAGAACTGGATATGCTGCCCGTATATTACTTTCCAGTTCCCAAATAGCTTCATCAAGGATAAGGTGCTTCATTGCACCTTTACTTGCCTTATGGTGCAATTCCGAAGCATAATTTACCTTCGGTTGAGAATACAGTCCGGTTCCACCTGAAAATCTCCTTCGGGTTCCACCTGTATATCATTCCAATTCAGGACATGAGTAGCATCGTGCACATACTTCTTTAAAACAGAAATGTGAAAAACATTGTGAATTTTTAAATTATATGGGAATGCCAATTGATATGCTACAACTCCAATCCTTAATAGGATTTTGAATGGTCCACAATACCTTGGTGCTATTTTAGCACAACTCCCAAGCTTCAAAGAACTTTTCTTGGGTTTTATCTTTATAAAAACATGGCCTCCTACCTGAAATTATTTTTCAGTGCATTTCAAATCTGCATAGCTTTTCTGTCGATCTTGGGCAACCTTTAAGTTACTTTGAACCCGTTTCATGGTTAGCTCCATCTCTTTCAATAAATCTGGTTCTAACATTAATCTGTCTACAGGATTATCCCAAGAAATAGGAATACAACATTTTCTTCCATACAAAATCTCAAATGGACTTAACTTAGCAGATGCTGATAATTATTATTGTAGGCAAATTCTGCTAAATGTAAGAAATCTTCCCACTTAGATGGCTGATCTTTAACATACAATCTGTTAGGAACCCATGTCTTTACCTTGTTAGTATATTATTGTTCGACGCATATGCTTTGTAAGTCATCCCGTAGTATTTGTTGATCCATAGTTTGCGTTATTGTTGTTGGCGCATATGCTTTGTAAGTCGCCCGTAGTTTTGTTGATCCATAGTTTGTATTGGCCCATGGTTTTGACCTATAGTATTGGTGCCTAGAATTAGTGTGTGTTGAGGCCTATGAAGGCATCATGAAGTTATTTGTATTGAGATTGCTCAAAGGATGTTGCCCCCTCGAAGTGGTCTGCGATCAATATAAAAGTGATTCTGAGTTCTGTCATTTCTGCTATTTCGTGTTTTCATTAATTAATTATTGTAGGTTCATCACATCTAGTATTAGAGCACTTTCTTGGGCTCGCTAGGTGAAATTTCTGTCAAAATTTTTTTTTCGCATCTATCGCAGCTTTGGATCTGGGAATAATCCCTATCTGCTTAACTATGGGAAGTACTTGGGCATAATCCCTAAAACTCATTGTGAGGAGTACCACATGAACCCCGAAGTAGCTGGCCCATTGAGAGGACTTGCCAGTGAAAAGGGCAACGACCCCTACCTGATTGACTGGTTCACACCCTGAGGTAAACCAAGAGCTGTCGTTTGTGGCAAAGCGGTTATCAGTTTTACCTGAGCCGTGGAGTGAGGGGTACTGCCCCAATAAGCAAGCCGTCAAACAACATTGGTGGCTGAGTCAATCCCTTGAACCGATAGGAAGCTGCACATAACTGGGGTCCATATCTATTTTCAGCTGATACATCACAGATTTCCTCTGTCCAGAACTGCTGCCGATCACTTCCGCGCCATTTCAGATCCATTTGTTGCAAATCTCTTCCACGCCATTGCAGATCCATCTGTTGCGGATTCCTTCCTCGCTGTTGCCAATCCATTTCTGGGGAAAAAAAAATGTATAAAATTTTGTTTTTATGCCATATCTCCCTTGTTTTAACTCCATTTCCCTTGAAACTTCTCTGACATCCCTGTAATCCCATTTTGCATCTTTCATTCTTGAGAACCCTATCCAAATTCCACTTCCCAAAACCCAAAGTCTCACATTTGTCTATTTTTAGGGTTTGCCATAACTTCTTTAATTTTCACCCGATTGCCTTCAAATTTTACTACAAAGTTCCTTTCCTAATTCTGCTTCTTTGTCCCTCTCTACCAAATTTTCTCAGTCTTTCACCCCACCTCAAAAATCCCACTTTTCTACTTCCTTATCCTTTCGACAGTGTCCAAAACCTAGTCAAACCCAAATTACCCTTCCGATTTTGTCCCAAATCCAGATTTTCTTGTACTGAAACAGTCTCTGTTTTTGTTTTGCTACCCACTCCAAAAAAAAAAAACTCCTTGTTATGGTTGTCACTCGTGCAGGAGCAAAAAATATGGAGGAAGCACTTGTTGCCATCCAAGCCAAACTCCAAGATCTTGATGAAAAATTTCTCGGCCTCTATCTTGAGCATTCAGCCATGAACAACAAATGACAGTCTGAGTCTTCATTAGACAATGCGTTCTCTTCTTCCAGCAATTTCCATTGTCCGAAGCTCGATTTTCCCCGCTTCAATGGTACTGATCCTACTGGATGGATCTATCATGCAGAACAGTATTTCAGTCTGCATAATACTTTTGATGTCAACAAAGTTCCACTTGCATCCTTTGATTTGGAACAGGAAGCTCTTCAATGGTACCATTTGTACATCAAGGCTCATGAAGAGCCAAAATGGCCAGAATTTTTCCAGCTCTTTTTGCAACGATTTGGTCCAAGTGCTTTTGATGACTTCACAGGAGCCCTCACTAAACTTCGCCAAATTGGCACTGTGAGAGAGTATCAAACCAAATTTGAGAAACTTGCCAACCACACTAAAGGATTGTCTGATGACTTCTACCGGAGTTGTTTTATCAGTGGTCTAAAGGATGCCATCCGCTCTGAGGTCAAAATGTTCTATCCCAACACAATGATGGAAGCCCTGGGATTGGCTAAGTTGGCAGAAGACAAGATTGCAGCCCAACAGTGATCCAAACCCACTTTTGTTCCCTTCCGAAATATTGGTTCTCAACGACCACCCATACCACCAGCTCCTCGACCAACTCCTATCAAGCATTTGTCTGAAATAGAGATGCAAGCACGTAGATAAAAGGGGCTTTGTTATAATTCACTCAGGGACATAGATGTGTTCAACAAAAGCTCTATCTCTTGGATGTGGATTCTCTGCCTGCCTCTTGAATTGGTGATGAAGATCCATATACAATGGATGCTCAAGTCGACATTTAGGAACCGCCTACTAACCCTCCGTCTCAGGATGACTAGCTAGAGATATCTCTCCATGCTTTAGCTGGAATCGCTACCCCCCAAACAATGCGGGTCAAGGGTTACTTCAAGAAGCTTCCTCTTACTATACTCATTGATTCTAGTAGCACTCATAATTTCATTGACCCTCGGATCGTCAAACAAGCTGATTGTTTTATCCATCCTTGCTCCAACTTTGAAGTCATGGTTGCCAATGGGGGCACCTTACCTTGCAAAGGGAAGTGTCGTAATGTGCGTATCTCTATGTCAGATTATACTCTGCACTTTGACATGTTTTCCTTGACCTTAGGTGGATGTGATGTGGTTTTGGGCACTCAATGGCTCCGCACACTTGGCCCCATCTTATGGGATTTTGTTGAACTTTGGATGTAGTTTTCCCCCAATGGACAAAAACACACATTGACAGGCTTACAACCAGGGTCCTTCAGCATCATCAGTTCACATCGCAAGGAAAAAATCCTTAAGAAGAATTCACATGGTGTCATCGCTCAGATCCATTCCATTCAGATGCAACCATCAGCAGTCTCCACTACTCATTTGGATCTACAACAAATTATGGATCAATATACAGGTGTCTTTGTTGAACCAGTGGGATTGCCACCTTAAAGGCTAGAGGACCATCGTATTCAGCTTCTTCCTGGCAGCGTTCCTCCCAACATCAGGCCCTATCGCTACCCATTTCACCAAAAAACAGAGATTGAAATGCTCGTGCGAGACTTACTGAAGCACGGTGTTATTCGCCCAAGCACTAGTTACTTTTCTTCTCTAGTTCTTCTTGTTCGCAAAAAAGATGGGTCATGGTGCCTCTACATTGAATTTAGAGCACTTAATCACCTCACCATCAAGGATAAGTTTCCAATTCCTTTTGTTGATGAGCTTCTTGATGAGCTTCATGGGGCTCAATTTTTCTCCAAGTTGGATCTTTGTTCTGGGTATCATCAAATTCGGGTTCATGAGGATGATATCCCTAAAATAGCATTCCGCGCACATGATGGCCACTATGAGTTTTTGGTCATGCCCTTTGGCCTCACTAATGCTCCTTCCACATTCCAGGCCTTAATGAATAAAATATTTTGGCCCTACTTGCGGAAATTCATTCTGGTATTCTTTGATGATATCCTCATCTACAATAAAACATGGGCTGAACATCTCCAACATCTGGATCTTGTCATGCAACTTTTCTCTGACCATCATCTCTACGCCAAACAGTCTAAATGTGTTTTTGGATAGAAGGAAGTTGAGTATCTCGGGCACATTATCTCAGCACAAGGGGTTCGCGTGGATCCTGCCAAAATCGCTGCCATGAACAATTGGCCGCATCCTCAGACACTCAAGAGCCTTCGTGGTTTTTTGGGGTTGACTGGCTACTACCACAAGTTTTTCAAGGACTATGGGAATATTGCAGCTCCATTAAGTACTCTATTGAAAAAGGATGATTTTCAATAGACACCTGCTACTCAGTGTGCATTTGACAAACTGAAACAAGCTATGTGTACTACACTTGTTCTAGCTATGCCTGATTTTTCCAAGCCCTTCACTATTGAGAGTGATGCTTGCAGAAATGGCTTTGGTGTTGTTCTCCTTCAAGATGACCACCACATTGCGTTCACCAGTAAAGCCCTTTCAGGTAAGAATTTAGCTGCCTCTACATATGAGAAGGAAATGATGGCTATTTTGCATGCAATACAGAAGTGGCAACCATACCTATTAGGGAATCATTTTTGCATCAAGACTGATCACCAGAGTCTGAAATATTTCTTGGAACAACGTGTCTCCTCCCCTGCCCAATAGAAATGGGTTAGGAAACTCATAGGTTATGACTATGAGATCACTTACAAGAAGGGTAAAGACAATATTGTGGTAGATGCTCTTTCTCAAACATTTGATGCCCAAGGTTCTCTTTCAGCTATTTCTATGCCTGTTCCAAATTGGTTGCAATCTGTTCAACAAGGCTATGTCAATGACTCTTCCTTATCTCAAATCATCCAACGCTTGACCAAAAACCCTTCTCCTGTACCACATTACTCTTGGGATGGTGCCTCCCTGAGATACAAGGGTCGTTTGGTGCTTCCCCAAAGCACTGTTAGGAACCCGTGTCAACTCTTCTCTTTACTTTGTTAGTGTATTGTTGTTGGACGTATATGCTTTGTAAGTCGTCCCATAGTAATTGTTGATCCATAGTTTATATTAGCCCATGGTATTGACCCATAGTATTGGACGCATATTCTTTGTAAGTCGTCCCATAGTATTATATGTCCCATGGTTTTGACTCATAGTATGGGCATAGACTTAGTATATAAGTGTGTGTTGAGGTCATTGAAGGCATTGTGAAGTTAATTGTATTGAGCTTGCTCAAAGGAGGTTGCTCCCTCGAAGTTGCCTGTGATCAATATAAAAGTGATTCTGAGTTCTATTATTTCTGATATCTCATGTATTTGCATTAATTATTTATTGCAGGTTCATCACAAGCACAGATCTTCAATAGGTTGTCTTCTATGAACTCCATGCTTCTCCATCGGCATGGCACTCTGGGTTCCTCAAAACGTATGAATGGGCACGGCTTAACTTCTTTTGGTAGGGCATGAAAAGGACAATTCAACATATGGTGGCTAAATGTGATACTTGCCAATGCAATAAGGGTGAAATGACCCTCCTTTCGGGATTGCTTGAACCCTTGCCCATACCTACATGGATTTGGACAGATATTTCTGTGGATTTCATTGAAGGGATCCCTAAATCTGGAGGGAAGACAGTGATTCTAGTTGTGGTTGATCATCTCTCCAAATATGGTCATTTTTTTGCTCTTAACCATCCCTATACAGCCTCCTCAGTCGCTCAAATTTCGCTGGACTAGATCTTTCATCTTCATGGCATCCCTTCTTCCATTGTCTCAAATCGTGATGCGACTTTCACCAGTCATTTTTGGATAGAACTATTTCGCCACACTGGCACCAAAATGAAGATGAGTTCAGGGTATCACCCACAAACAGATGGTCAAACTGAAATTATCAATAAATGCTTGGAAACTTATATTCATTGCTTCACCTTTGAACAACAACATCAGTGAGAAAAGTGGCTCCCTCTCGCTGAATGGTGGTACAATACCTCTTACCACACCGCCTCTAAAATGACCCCATATGAAGCAGTCTATGGTCAGGAAACTCCAGTTCTTCTTCCATACACATCGAGCAGTTCACTAGTTCAAGCAGTTGACATGGTCCTTCGAAACCGTGATAAGATTCTTCGCATTTTGCGTGACAATCTGCACATGGCAAGAAATCGCATGAAGCAACAAGCTGATCAGCACCGTTCTAAGCGCACTTTTCAAGCAGGTGATATGGTTTTTCTTCGTCTCTAGCTATACAAGCAATCCTCCCTGAAACTCAAAGGGCGCCAAAAGCTCGCTCCAAAGTTCTATGGGACCTATAGGATTCTTCAGAAGATTGGGTCCGTTGCTTATAAATTGGAACTTCCTCCTTCTTCCCGCATTCATCCAGTATTTCATGTCTCTTGTCTGAAGAAATTTCTTGGCACCAACATCAGAGGACAAACTATTTTACCCGAACTGGATAACGAAGGATCCATCCTTTTGGAGCCGGAGGCCGTCCTCAATAGGCGCACTTGTCAGCTTTGTTCTCGCTCTATCATCGAGGTCTTAATTCAGTGGCATGGCATGCAACCAGAGGATGCTACATGGGAACCACTCCTTCAGATTCAGCAACAATTTCCACATCTAAAGATTTGAGGACAAAGCTTTTTCTAAGGGGGAGGGGATGTTAAGAACCCATGCCTTTACCTTGCTAGTATATTGTTGTTGGACGCATATGCTTTGTAAGTTGTCCCGTAGTATTTGTCGATCCATAGTTTTTGTTATTGTTGTTGGCAATATGGTTTGTAAGTCACCCATAGTTTTGTTGATCCATAGTTTGTATTGGCCCATGGTTTTGAATCATAGTATTGGCGCCTGGAATTAGTATATAAGTGTGTGTTGAGGCCTATGAAGGCACCGTGAATTTATTTGTATTGAGCTTGCCCCCTCGAAGTTGTTAGAACAAACAGGATCGCAGAGCAATAACAATAAACATAAATGCAAATATAATCACACATACACATTACAAGAGAGACACAGATATATCGTGGTTCACCCAACTTGGGCTACGTCCACACTGAATTTTCCAGTCCTTATTATTATTACCGTCCAGCAAGATGAAGGGATACAACCTGCAGTACAACCGCTGCACTTCCTCTTCTCTGTTTCACAGTCTCTCTCCATATCTCAAAGATATTTACAATGCATAAAACCTAATACATCAACAACCCTAGCCGTATTACAATGTCTTTCTTTTATAAGGGAAATACAATGGGAAAATACCACGGGATACCCAAAACCATGGGCCCGCAAAACAGCTGGCGAAAACAGCCCCAAAATTTTTCTTCGGGGGCGTTGCCCCCAAACCCCCGTCGGGGGACCGCTGGCCCCCAGACCCCTCAGCCAAGGGGGATGGGCCCCCCTGGAACCCCGTGGGGGGGCGATGCCCCCCCACACCCCCCCCGTTGGGGTGAGTGTACAGTCCACCTACACATCATATAGAACTGGGGTACAAACACGACTGATACAATATCATCTATGAGACTAGAAGATCTGGCTCCACAACTAACAGAAGTGGGCTGCGATCAATATAAAAGTGATTCTGAGTTCCTTCATTTCTACTATTTCGTGTTTTCATTAATTAATTATTGCAGGTTCATCACACAATCTTAACATGCTTTCTAAAATCTGATTTACCCTTTCTGTTTAGTATTTAGTTTAGTATTTAATCATTTAAACAGTGTTGTCCAAAAATTTTCGGTGAACTTCGAGTCCCGGTCTGAAATAATTACTTTTGGAATTCCATGTAATCGAAAAATTTGCTTCATGAAAATATCTGCAATGGTAGAAGCCTTGAAAGTAGTTTTAACAGGAATAAAATGAGCAGCTTTACTAAGTTTATCAACAACAACCATGATTGAGTCATTCTGCTTTTGATTTCTAGGAAAACCAGTGATAAAATCAATACTTATAATTTCCCATTTCCATTCTGGAATTGGTAAGGGCTGCAATAGTCCAGCTAGATGTTGATGTTCAGCTTTAATAGTCTGACATTCAAAACATCTAGCTATGTATTCAGCCACTTCATTCTTCATGTTGGGCCAAAAATAATATTTTCTTAACATAGTTATCATTTTCTGATAACCAGGATGTCCTGAATAAGGACTCTTATGAACTTCATCCAAAATCAACAACTTAACTTTCAACATATTAGGTACATAAATTCTGTTTTTATAAGTTAAGAAGCCTTTTTCATTAATACTGAAATCTGTTATTAAATTTTTAGATAAGTTTTCAGCCACTTTATCATGTAATTTTTGGTAATTTTCGTCTTGCTTAATTCCTTCTTCGATCTTATTTTCCAGATCTGTCTTAAACATGCTGATTGCTGCTACAAAGTTTAATTTGGCATTTCTGCTCAAGGCATCAGTAAATTTTTTTTCTTTCCCTTTGATTTGTTGAATCTTGAAATCATACTCACTAAGGAAAGCTAGCCATCTAGCTTGCCTTGCGTTAAGATTCGTTTGATCCAATAAATACTTTAGGCCTTTATTATCTATCATTAGAATAAATTTTCTTCCAATCAAGTGATGGTGCCACATTTTTAATGCATGTATCACGACTGCCAACTCAAGATCATAAGTTGCATAATTCTTTTCATGAATTTTTAACTTCCTTGACTCAAAAGCAATGGCATGACATTCCTGACTTAAGACCCCTCCAAGTCCATCGTTGCATGCATTAGTGCATACGATGAAATCCTTATTGGGATCAACAATTTTTAAAATGGGTGCAGTAGTTAATAATTCTTTAACTTATTAAAGCTTTCTTGACACTTTTGATCCCATACGAATTTCTTCCATTTCTTCTGCAAAGAAGTGATGGGGTTAGCAATTCTAGAGAACCCTTCGATAAACTTTCTATAATAACTTGTTATTCCCATGACCGTACATCAGTTACGTCTTTGGGGACATGCCATTCATTAATTGATTTTATCTTATCAGGGTCAACATAAATTCCTTCTTTAGAAATTATATGACCTAAATACTGTATTTTATCTTTATAAAAGACACATTTACTGAACTTAGCATAAAGCTGATGTTCTCTTAGTACTTGCAAAATTATTTTTAAATGTTCGTCATGCTCTTCTTTAGTTTTTGAGTAAACCAGAATATCATCAATGAATACCACTACAAACTTATCCAAATATTTATGCAGAACGTTGTTCATTAAACACATGAACACTGCTGGTGCATTGGTTAGCCCAAAAAGCATAACTACGAACTCGTAGTGTCCATAACGTGTTTTGAATGCAGTTTTGAATATATCTTCGTCTTTTATTCTGACTTGATGATATCCCGACCTTAAATTGATTTTAGTGAATATCTCTGCTCCACGTACTTGATCAAATAGATCATATATGCAGGGTAAGGGATATCGGTTCTTAATTGTCATTTTATTAAGCTGACGGTAATCGATGCACAATCGCATGGTACAGTCCTTCTTTTTAACAAAAATTACTGGTGCTCCCCAAGGAGACAAACTTGGCCTTATGTAGTTTTTATCTATTAATTCTTTCAACTAATATTTTAACTCGTTTAAATCCAGAACATTCATCCTGTAGGGAGACTTCGAGTTTGGTACCGCACTGGGTACTAACTCAATGGTGAAATCAAGTTCCCTTTTTGGAGGTAATCCCGGAATTTCTTCCAGAAATACATCAGAAAAGTCCCTAAGGATGGGAATATCCTCTAGTTTTAACTTGTCTTCTTTAGATGAGCACTCATCATTAATAACATTAACAACAAACATTTTACAGCCCTTTCTAGTAGCTCTCTTTATCTGTATAGCGGAAATCTGTCTTATTGAAATCTTCCTACGAATTCCTTTTACTGTTTCTATATTACCTTCATTATTTACACAGGTAAAATATTTGTCATAACAATTCAGTAAAACTCTATGTTGTTCAAGCCAGTCCATACCAATCAACAAGTCATATGACCCTAAGGGTAAAACATTCAGATTAATTTGCGTTTTCAACTGACTTATAAATACTTCACAATTCTTGACAAAATCTGTAACTTTTCTTTTTGTACCTGTTGCAAGCTGAACTAACCATGCATTATCAAATTTCTCTACTTTTAACTTGCAATGGTTTACTAAAGTAGGTGAAATATAACTCATATTTGCACCTGGATCTATCAGAATAGAAATAGACTCGTTTTGTATCATACCTTCAATTTCGACCATGGATGTTTGATGGTCAGCTTGACGATTTTCTAGCGCTGCATTTATCCTGGGCACTTCTCTTGCGATATCTCCAACTGTAGGTTCTGCTTGCATAGTGTGAATATTGATGGTTGTCCTCTCGTTGCGTGGAAAATCTACTCTCTTATGTGGTCCACCACAGTCATAGCACTTCAGAGGTCCTTCCTGTTCAACATACCTGTTGTTGTTATTATTGTTATTGCTGTGATTATTATTGTTAGGTACGTTTCTTGCAGCAGTAAAGTTTTGAGATGCATTATTTCTGTAATTATTATGACTAGGAAAATTTATGTTATTAAAAATTTTCTTAAAACTTCCAGAATTATGATTAAAATTCTTATTTTTATAGTCAAAATGATTAGTCTTACTATTCTTCCAGCCGGTTTTTCCTTCTCTTTTTCTGTTTTGATCAAAACAGAAATTGGCTTTTCTCATGGCCTCTTCCAAAGTGGAAGGGTTATCATACTCGATATGGTCCTTTATATTGAAATGTAAACAACTGAGAAACCTTTGCACTTTAGGCTTTTCCTCGACCATGTAAGGCACATACCTCAGAAAGCTAAGGAACTTGCTGCATAATTCTTTCATGTTCATTGTTCCCAACTTCAAATCGTAAAACTCCTTTGACTTATCTTCAAAATATTGTTCCGACAAAAACTTCTTTTTAAACAAAATTTTAAACATATTCCAAGTTACTTTTTTTTTTTTATACTCTTAATTCTTTTAAGATCCTGCCACCAAATATCTGCCTTTCTGGTCAGATTGTAAATAGCCATCTTGGCTTTTAGTTGAGAAGAGTAGTCGTAAATATTAAAGTACTTCTTCATTCCAGACAACCATGCTTCAGCTGTCTCACCCTTCTCACTTTCTCCATTAAAGGTGGCTGGCTTAATCTTTTTAAATTCTCCAGTAATATGTTCATGATGTTTATGTTTTCTCTTTTTAGAGCAGCATTCACTATTACTGCTGTCATAATCAAAGTCGTTATTACTTGGATCAGATTTATATGATGAGGAACTATTCCTTTTATCGTTTCTTGCTTTCTTATGTTTATGTTTGTGGTACATTGTTTCAGAATCAGACTTCATTTCTGATTTTCTACCTCTTTCATCATTATGACAGTTCTCCCTCAAATTTTGTTGTAACTCCTCATGTACCTTAAGGATCCATTCATTTTCTTCTTTAACAACTCTTAATTCAGATTTTAAATCCTGTATGGTATGTAAAAATTCGGAAGACTGGTTATTTAATTCAACATAAATTCCTTCAGAATTATTATTATTAATACGTTCATTACGAGGAGATCTGTCCTCAGCTGATTCTTCTGGTATTTCCATACCTGCAATTTAAAGGTCAATTTGTTCTGTGCAAAAATAAAATTGAATTAAAAGTTAGTAACATAAACTTTCTGATTTGTTTTCTGTTTGCGCGCATGAGCCTAAATCAGGACTAGAGTTTGAACTCACGCTCTGATACCACTTGTAACATCCCAGAAAAATCACAAAAAATTAAAAATTTTCGACATAACAATTAATGCCCAATCAAGCTGTGCGAAATACAATAATGCATAAAAGTTGTCTTGCTGTACTAAATACCAAGCTGGTTTATAGTGTAAGGTTCATGACTAAATGATTTAAATTTATGTCTTGATGTTATTCATACTTAGTTGTACTATTACAAAACTTCTATTGTTGCTGCTATGATTGATGATTTAATTATTTTGACTAATGTGCTTTTGTTGATGATGAAGGGGTCCTACAGATGCCCCGTGGCTTACTTAGCATTCGTGTTAAAGCATGTGAATTCGTACTTGTGGCAGTTTGCAAGTAAGCACTAATGTGTACGACAAATGACCGAACAGTTTTTCAGTACTCTCCTTTATAAAAATGTTTTGAGAGATAAGACCTTGAGCACTCTACCAGGTGAGAAACTTGGTTAAAGACTAAACGTTCAAGATAACGATATCTGGATATGATTGCTGATGCAAATAGTGCGTCTTATTTAAATATAAACTATAAGTTTGTATTTGATTCTAGAGAATATCTGTATCGTTCATGACTCAATTATATGCTCCGTAATATATGTGATTTTCATTTTAATTTCATGTTGGATTGGAAATATATGTATATTTCTTATCTCCAAGGCAATCTTAGGAATTCTATGTACAATTGATTTAATATCTCGTATAGAAACTATATACTACGATGATATTATAATGGTGATAATTTGATTTATTGATTATTAATTTCACTACACTATACAAATGAAATGTATGTGTGTTGCAATTCATTAGATTATCCATATAATCTATTTGCAATGTGTATTAAAATATTAACAAACTCTTATATATATAAACTTTATGTGACGTGTGTTGTGTGCATTTAACGTGACCCTATGTGATACTATGCGAACCCTAGCAAATAACTATCTACACTTTTAACCAACGAAATATGTTGTTACAGGGTTGTGCATCACGAATTTACCATAAAACATATATAACATGGTTTAGGGTGTGATGGGAATGTAATTAAATGTCATAGGCCGGCAGAAAATGTCACTTCCTTGGCATTGAATGCTCGCCTCTATCGAGATAGTGGAATTCCACTGTGGATGGTGTAGTGAGCTCTAGCACGTGATAGCTTCGTGATGTTTAAACGTTCTATGATGAGCTGTAAGGAAAATGGTTCAAGTGTAGATGAGTTGGATCCCACGTGGCAGTAGTAATGATAGTTCATTTAATATGGTAGGTTTGCTTGGTGTTCGTGAAGCTGTCCCGGTGATATCCACCGTTGATCGGGGAGGGTTTCGATGGATGAGGGTTAAACCCTACCTCCACTATTTTCAAAGTGTTTATTGTATTCCTTGGCATTCGGTGGTAGTGGCTTTGCGTCTGGACGACAAGCTGAGGGTATTTAGGGTTCTTGTTTTGCACTGTAGAGGCATAATTCCTACATTTTGAACGCGTGACCTATGGAAGGTTTAAGAGCTGAGTCTCTCCAGGTTTTTACAGTGGTAATTTGTCACGATTGGCAACTTAGAGTCTAGTTCTTGGTGTGATTCGACACTCAGACCTATTGAGCATTTTTCTTTTAAAACTAGGTTCAAAATGAGAGGCTAAGTCCTCGCAATGGTTGATACAGGTCTCAGCACTTCATAACTGTTCAATGGTATTGGACTCAGGGTTGTTCACTTCTTTCTTAGCATTCGATGGTTTAAAAAGTTTACAGTTGCAGTTGCACCTGTCTGGCATTTTTACTCTGTGCTAACGTTAAAAGGCAATGTGCTTTGAAAACCTTTCCTGTAGCTTCCATACTCGAACATTAATACAGTAATAGTTGTTTGAATCGATACTGAACTCATTCTTTTTAAAGAACACTGTTTTTAACCACATCTTCAATGTATTTGCAGGTGCAGAGGTTCGGTGGCTTCTCCAGTCTGGGTGTTGATGGTTGGCTATTGCTACACCGACCGATAAGCCTCGGAGGTTGCCTTGTAACTCTAGTTAGATGGAAGTATTGGCCTTCAAATGTGTATTCCGAGACCTTCGTGTTTACCTCTGATAATTTGTATTTCGTTTATTTAGTGTTTGTAAAAATGTAATAGCTTGGGAAGGATAGCACCTCGACCCAAAGGGCACTAGCCTTGTTGATATTGATTTGTAACAGTCGTGGGGAAGAGTTCTTGTTCTCAGACTTGGATAATGTAAATCCTATGTTTTCAATGAGTAATGGTAGACGATTTGATTCTAAAGAAAAGTTCAACCTGTGTGTAGTTCGTCGATTTATAAAAATGTTGCGTTTTTATTCTATATGAAGTTCGAGGGTTAGGGTCTGACTTTCTATTGAAATGTTAAATACTTAACCTATAACTCAAAACAATAAGGGGTTTTGATTTTTCTCCGCGTTATGATCTCGGCATCTAAACTTGTTTTTGTTACTGTTTTTTAGAGTTATTCTATTGACAATGTAATAACTGGAATCCTCGAGATGATACCGAGACTTTGACTAGCTCGATCTATAGAAAACGAATGCAGTTTATTTTATGTTTAGTTTTATGGAAATAGACACATGGTTTGACATATTTTTATAAATGGTTAAAATGTTGGTCATGTGCCGAGAGTTGATATCATTGTTTACAGTTATAAAATGAATTGGTAATTGTTTCGTTTCCTACTTTGGAATTGATAATGTAAAGCTAAATTTTCCAACTGTATGTGATGTTTGAAGCCATAAATTGGTTCTGTCTGGAATGTATCGATACTCGTTAATGTTTTGTTGCTATCATCCAATGAAAAACTTAGTATCTTTAAGGTTTGGCTTGAAAGTAAAAAGTATAAAAACCCTAGGTTTGAAACCTAAGACTCTACTTGTATGACAAGAAAATTATTTGCTAGAGACAATAAACAAATAGCATAGTAATGAATAATTCTATGCATTTAGGAAAACAATTATTCTTTCTTATTACTGAAAAACTTGAATACTGGTTTGTAAAGAAAAACAGTGAATTCTGAAAAACAATTATTTGTACAAAAAATGATAAGGAAAAACACTGATACATGTATACATAGGAAATTAACAGTAAGCAGAAACTTAAGAAATTATAACGTTTTTATCTTCTCATTCACATGGCTATTTTCCCTATCATTTATCTATCTGACTTAATTTATCTCTGTACTAGAGTATGATGCAGATCCACTTGCATGGGGGAAAATGTAGAGAACTATTTTATTCAATTAAAATCATTTCTATACAGAATCTTAACTTACTTAGAAACTGAAATAATTGCATTTGTTTCAATAAACTTACAAAATAAAACAGTAATTTTATTTCAGTTAGAAACTTTAAATTGTATGAAGATAGAAAAGATAATGGAACCTGTAGATGAAGATAGGTCTGACAAACACCCAAGGAGGCTTGTTCCTCCCAACCTATTCCAGAATAAGCAACCTAACTGTTGGCTTCTTGTGAACCCCCGAGCCTGATTACTGAACCACTAAGTAGAGGGAATCTGTGTGAAAGCAAGGCACTCAATATGCCTTCAGCACTTAGCATCAAACTCCTAAATTCAAAACATGCCTTCAACACTCAACATCAAACTCCTGAAACTCAATAGAGTTTTGGCAGACTCACAACATAATCAACAACTTAGCATATCCCCTCATCAAATATCTTGGGTGCAAACACAGCAAAACCCCAAGGTAAATTTCCTCGTCAGTAAAAGTGATGAACCTCAGTTCATAATTTGATGGCTATTATATAGAATGCCTAGGTATTTAGTGGTCAGTTTGGAATAAATGAGCCTCAAGCTCCAGTCCTATCTTTCAGGGCACTATGACCACATTTCAAGGGAGTTGTCCCATACCAATAGCTTGTTAGTTGCATCATGATGCTGCCACTTGTCCATTGCCTTCTACCCCAGATTCCATTCCACCTAGTGGGTCAGTAACCACTCTTTCAGCAGTCCTCTTAGGTGTTTGTCTCCTATTTTATTTATTAAATAATAAAATATTGTGCAAATTACAGTCATCCTTGGACACCTGTCCAACATAAAACTTTACAATAAAAGTTATCATAATGTTTCTAACACAAAATGTTTTCCAGCAAAAAGGGTATGTTACATCTATCTACGGTCTAATATTTAAAATTATTAAACTTGAAGATGGCAGATCCTTCACTGGGGCAAGCTAATGTGGAGGTAGCATCCATGGTCATATCATCCGAGGAAACATCTGGGATCCAGGTAAACAATTAAAAATGTCTTTTTTTAAATGCATGTCTGTTTGTTGAATCATGCTTGTCTAACTACGTGAACACTTGCTGATTGTAGGCACCAACCGAGACATCTGGACCATTGCTTGGATTTGTATCTCCTGCTAGGCCATTCGTGAACAAGGGTCGTGTGTATGTGAGGCGACCTACACCTAGCAAGACTCCAGCAGCCCATGACCATGGGCTTACTCAAACAATGGTAATGTATATCCTTCGATGATATTTGTTGGTTAACTTGAAATCCAGTGCATAAATCATTTTTGTTAATGTTTGAATTGCATGTTTACTGCATCAGGAACCCAAGTTGTCTACTGAAAACCTCACATCGATGGTTGATGCAGCAGTCAGTGCTGCATCTACAATGGAAACTGATCACACAGAGGTATGTAACTATTTCAACATGATCTTTACATAGTTTATTATTGTTGTCTATTGTTTATTCATGCATGTCTAACTATTTCAACATTTTGTGATTGTAGCCACCACCAGCAAGAGCATTTCCTAGCCCCCTTGGTTCGAACATGGTTGCGACCATCCTGGATGTTCAACCAATAGCTCCATATGCTACACAAGGAACGCAAACCCCTTTATCAGTTGAGGTGAGATGTCCTTTAGTGACCAAGTGTTTCATGCAATTTCCATGCACAAGTTGATAATTGTTGAGCTAATGTATTAGTACATAGTTAGATGAATTTAACAAATGATATTTAATTTGCAAGATCCAGAGACGGACACTGATCATAGAGATGTGCCTATAGGATCAACGTTGGAAAATAATAAGAGGAAGCTTGAGTTTTTATGTGTCTTATGGGATATATATACATTTGGATACATGTGCATGTGGCTTGGATAGTTTTGGATAGTTCTGAACACACGCACTTTTGGATATATATGTACTTTTGGATACATGTACTTTTGAAGACATGTACATTGAAATTTCACTTATAAATGAATGATACATTTCACTTTGTATTTGTTCTTCGGTTTCCACATGTTCTTGTGTCAATTTATTGTGTTGTTTTGTGTGGATTATCTATTACTCATGAATGCGCTATGTTAAAAGAACAAACTATTATATTTAAAGGTTTCAACGAACTCACTACATGCGTGCACTAATTGGATATCTAATTAAAAATTGTGATTTTGGATGATCATTACAAGTTAAGTCAAAGTTCTTGCTTGTGTAATTTAATCAAACTAAGTGCAATACAATGTTTTTCAAGGTTTCAACGAACTCACTCATGCACACTAATTGGATAGGTCTAATTAAAATTTGTGAGTTTGGATGATTAAATTACAAGTTAAGTCATTGTTCAAGTGTAATTTAATAAAACTAAGTGCAATACATGCTACACATTTCATCAACGCCCAATATTTGATTGTACAATTAGATTCAACACTACATATGATTAACTACATACAATTGCTCAAAGCAACATTGGTGAAAGGAACAAATGTTACCTCGAGATTCAAGAAATAAAGTGCCTTTTATTTTTGGTTGGGAAGGATATGCTTGGATATCCTTATGGCTTGGAGGTCATCTTCATGTAGATAAGTACTCTTGTTGTCATGTGTCATTAAGGTTTTTTCATGTGGTAAAACCCTTCAAGGTTAGGGTTTGTTCATGGTTTCATTGTACTTGTTTTCTAAACATATAATTATTCTAAGAAAGGTTGCTAGGTTTTCTTCCCCATGAGGGTTTCCCGGGATAAAATGTTGTGTCTCTTGTGCATTGTTATTCTTAACTAGATCCTACATGTGTTAAATTCTTTAAGTAAATGTTTTATGGTTAAATTTAAGCATTGAACTAATGGTTATAATTGGTATAAAACATTTATCTAGATCAAGTATCAAAAATTTAACATGGTATAAGAGGTGAGATATCAAGAAGGAAATTATACAAGCGTTAAAAAACATAAACCCTAGGAGGACCGAAAGTCACAGAGTGTCCTGGACGGAAAGTCACCAAGTGTCACTGAACGACATTTTTATGCTACTTGTAGCTCGACATAACTCAGAAACCAGAGGTCAGATTGACAAACCGTCGACTCCGTTGGTCTCCTGGCGTGCGATTACCTCTAGGGGGCCCTCTCCCTCGTGTTCTCATGGCCCAATGACTTCATTGTGCACTCATTTCGTAAACTAGGGTTTTGCTCAATTTCCTTCAATGCAATCTCGCATTGGTTGGTCAACTCTACAAAACCCTCCACCGATCCAGTGCTGGCAATGTTCCACATTGAAATTTCCCATACACACTTGCAGGAGCCAACGGCACACAATCTTGTTGCTCTATTTGCTTTTTTGCTCACGGATAGAAAGTCACCAAGTGTCCCTGAATGACATTTTCATGTGACTTGCAGCTTGACATAACTCAGAAACCGGAGGTCGGATCAACGAAACGTCGACTCCGTTGGTCTCTTGGCGTGCGATCACCTCTAGGGCGACCTCTCCCTTGTGTTCTCATGGCCCAGTGACTTCATTGTGCACTCATTTCGTAAACTAGGGTTTTTCTTAGTTTCCTTCAATGCAATCTCGCATTGGTGGGTCAACTCTGCAAAACCCTCCATCGACCCAGTGTTGGCAGTGTTCCCACATAGGCATTGTCCATACACACTTGCAGGAGCCAACGACACGCAATCTTGTTGCTCCGTTTTCTTTTTTGATCCCGGACAGAAAGTCATCAAGTGTCCTTGAACGACATTTTCATGCTACTTGCAGCTCAACAAAACTCGGAAACCAGAGGTTGGATCGATGAACCGTCGACTCCGTTGGTCACCTGGCATGTGATTACCTCTAAGGGGACCTCTCCCTTATGTTCTCATGGTCCAGTGACTTCATTGTGCACTCATTTCGTAAACTAGGATTTTGCTCAGTTTCCTTCAATGCAATCTGGCATTGGTGGGTCGAATCTGCAAAACCCTCCACCGAGCCAGTGTTGGCAGTGTTCCCACGTAGGAATTTCCCATACACACTTGTAGCAGCCAATGGCACGCAATCTTGTTGTTCCATTTTCTTTTTTGCTCTCGGACGGAAAGTCACCAAGTGTCCCTGAACAACATTTTCATGTGACTTGCAACTCGACATAACTCGGAAACCGGAGTTCGGATCGATGAACCATCGATTTTGTTGGTCTCCTAGAGTGAGATTACCTCTTGGGGGTCCTCTCCCTCGTGTTCTCATGGACTAGTGAATTCATTGTGCACTCATTTCATAAACTAGGGTTTTGCTCAGTTTCCTTCAATGCAATCTCGCATTGGTGGGTCAACTCTACAAAACCCTCCACCGAGCCAGTGTTGGCAGTGTTCCCACGTCAGCATTGCCCATACACACTTCCAGGAACCAACGGCACGTAATCTTGTTGCTCCGTTTTCTTTTTTGCTCCTGGACAGAAAGTCACCAAGTGTCCCTGAATGACATTTTCATGCAACCTGCAGCTCAACATAACTTGAAAACCGGAGATCGGATCGACAAACCATCGAATCCGTTGGTTTGCTGGAGTGAGATTAACTCTGGCGGGCCCTCTCCCTCGTGTTCTCATGGCCCAGTGACTTCATTGTGCACTCATTTCGTAAACTAGGCTTTTGCTCAGTTTCCTTCAATGCAATCTTGCATTGGTGGATCAACTCTGCAAAACCCTCCACCGAGCCAGTGTTGGCAGTGTTCCCACATCAGCATTTCCCATACACACTTGCAGGAGCCAACGACACGCAATATTGTTGCTCCGTTTGCGTTTTTGCTCCCCGACGGAAAGTCACCAAGTGTCCTTGAATGGCATTTTCATGCGACTTGCAGCTCGACATAAGTTGGAAACTGGAGATCGGATCAATGAATTGTCGACTACATTGGTCTCCTGGCATGCGATTACCTCTAGGGAGCCCTCTCCCTCGTGTTCTCATGGCCCAGTGACTTCATTGTGCACTCATTTCGTAAACTAGGGTTTTGCTCAGTTTCCTTCAATGCAATCTCGCATTGGTGGGTCAACTTTGCAAAACCCTCCACCGAACCAGTGTTGGGAGTGTTCCCACGTCGGCATTTCCCATACACACTTCCAGGAGCCAATAACACGCAATCTTGTTGCTCCGTTTTCTTTTTTGCTCCTGGACGAAAAGTCACCAAGTGTCCCTTAACGACATTTTCATGCGACTTGCAGCTCGACATAACTTGGAAATCGGAGGTTGGATCGACTTACAGCTCGACATAACTTGGAAATCGGAGGTTGGATCGACTTACATTTTCATGTGACTTACAGCTCGACATAACTCGGAAACCTGAGGTCGGATCGATGAACCGTCAACTCCGTTGGTCTCATGGCGTGCGATTACCTCTAGTGGGTCCTCTCCCTCGTGTTCTCATGGCCCAGTGACTTCATTGTGCACTCATTTCGTAAACTAGGCTTTTGCTCAGTTTCGTTCAATGCAATCTCGCATTGGTGGGTCAACCCTGCAAAACACTCCACCGAGCCAGTGTTGGCAGTGTTCCCATGTCGAAATTTCCCATACACATTTGCAGGATCCAACGGCATGCAATATTGTTGCTTTGTTTTCTTTTTTTCTCCTGGACGGAAAGTCACCGTGTCCTTGAACGACATTTTCCTGCAACTTGCAGCTTGACATAACTCAGAAATCGAAGGTCGGATTGAGGAACCATTGACTCTGTTGGTCTCCTAGTGTGTGATTACATCTAGGGGGGCCTCCCCCTCGTGTTCTCATGGCCCAGTGACTTCATTGTGCACTCATTTCGTAAACTAGGATTTTGCTCAGTTTCCTTCAATGCAATATTGCATTGGTGGGTCAACTCTACAAAACCCTCCACTGAGCCAGTGTTGGCAGTGTTCCCATGTAGGCATTTCCCATACACACTTGCAGGAGCCAATGGCACGCAATCTTGTTGCTCCATTTGATTTTTTGCTCTCGAACGGAAAGTCACCAAGTGTCCCTAAATGACATTTTCATGCAACTTGCAGCTTGACATAACTCGGAAACCGGAGGTCGGATCGACGAACCGTCGACTCCATTGGTCTCCAAACCGTGTCTCCATTCATGCATAGGTTTTCCATAGAATTCCTGATCGATAAAGGGAATGTCACCTTCTTGGAGGAGATAAGATCCCCCAATGAAATCAAACATGAAAGTTTTGTTTGGAGATTCAAAGCCTCTGGATGTTTTCATGCATTTGCCTTCCGATATACTATGTATAAAAGCATCCAGCATCTTCCGCTTTTTTTTCAAATATTGGATCCACTGTAGCAGACGAAATGAATTCTCCTTTGTCAAAGCATGGGAAACAACAAAATGATTGGCATTCGAGGGAAATTGCTCTGGAATATCTACTACATCAAGGTGTCCTCGAAAGAATGAAACTAAATCATTAACTGAATACATCAAAGCTCCTACACAAGATGGTACTATAAGGTAACCTTCAGACAGGGTTGAAAACCACAGGGTAGTCCAGGGTAACCTTTAGACAGGGTTGAAAAGCCCATGGACTGAGAGCTTCTTTATCTTAGACATAAACAAAAGAGCTTCAGGATGAATACTAGAGATTTGTTGCTTTACAGCTTCAACCTTCTCAAGACATAGGGGTATAAAATGAGCCATAGAATGACGACCGTGGCTCAGATCGACAAACTGTCGAATCCATTGGATTCGGGATGTCTGGATAGTGCTAGGGGTGCCCCTATCCTCAAGTCCAATGGCCCAGGTGTCACCTTGCAGGTCCAGTTTGGAAACTAGGGTTTTGCTCATTGAGGGAGTGTGCAATTTTTGCACATGGCAGTCAACTTTGTAAAATCCTCCATCGAGCACTTCTAGCTAGCGTTCCCAGCTGGAACCTCCCTAGACACACTTGCAAGACTCCCCGGAACCAGGTTTTGCTACAGGGTTGGAATTCTATGCCCCCGACATGTTTCTAGTAGGTGTCCCTGAAGGCCTTTTGGATGAGAGACGGAACGAGCCATAGAATGACGACTGTGGCTCGGATCGGCAAACCATCGACTCCATTGGATTCAGGACATCTAGATAGTGCTAGGGGTGCCCCTATCCTTAGGTCCAATGGCCCGGGTGTCATCTTGCAGGTGCAGTTTGGAAACTAGGGTTTTGCTCAGTGAGGGAGTGTGTAATTTTTGCACACGGGGGTCAACTTTGCAAAATCCTCCACCGGGCACTTCTAGCTAGCATTCCCAACTGGAACCTCCCTAGACACACTTGCAGGACTCCCCGGAACTAGGTTTTGCTGCACTGTTGCATTTCTATGCCCCCTACAGGTATCCAGTGGGTGTCCCTGAAGGCCTTTTGGATGCGAGACGAAACGAGCCATAGAATGACGACCATGGCTCGGATCGACGAACTGTCGACTCCATTGGATTCAGGACGTCGGGATAGTGCTAGGGGTGCCCCTCTCCTCTAGTCCCGTGGCCCAGGTGTCACCTTGCAGGTCAATCTTTGAAACTAGGGTTTTTCTCAGTGAGGTAGTGTGCAATTTTTGCACACGGGGGTCAGCTTTGCAAAATCCTCCGTCGGGCACTTACGGTTAGCGTTCCCAACCAGAACCTCCCTAGACACACTTGCAAGACTCCCTCTAGTGAATGCTTCCTTTTTCCTTGTTGTGGATTAATAGGATGAACTGTGGTATCCTCTATAATTGGATTTGGATTAGTTTGCAAAGAAAGCCTCTGATTCATCATGTATATTCTTTTCTTTTCTTTCTCTTCTTCAATGACTTCTTGAGGTCTCTTCTTCCTTGGTGATTTTCTTCCTTGATTACGTGGATTCCCCATCACCACAATGATCAATTCAGTATAGTTTGTTTTTGTTGCTCCTCAATTACAAGCTTTCAAACCTTTAGTGTTTTCTAGAACTGTAGATCCTTCAAGGTGCTTCAATTTTCCTTCTCAAATGTTCATCTTTCCCATCAAAACAATGATGAATGAGAAAATTTACCTTTGGTGCTCTTCAATAATAAGCAAATGAAAGTTAAATCATAACTTGTTTGGGCTCTTTGATTCTCTTGTACAATTGTGTATATCCACCATCACCATGAAATGGTCTTGAAGCTTGATATATTATCTTGTGTGCTCCTCAAATATAGGCAAAATGAATCTTTCAAAGACCTTATCTTTGGTGTTATTCAATTGGATATTCTTCAAGCTTGCTGATTATCTTCTTCAAATATGGCCATATAACCCAACACTACACTGAGCAACCATGAAACATGTCCTCAATGCTGCACCTGCATAAGAAAAATAATGATGGAGATGGTGTAAATTGTGAATATTTCCAATGGCGGGCTCGTGATGTTCGAAAAAATTGCGGGATTTGGTGTTTTTGATTAGACAGAGTAAAGTTGCTCTCAGACAGGGACAGTCCACTATCTATAGAGTTACAAAACATGCACGCGTTATATAAAGCTAAAATGTGCACGCGATATGGAGAATAAAAACGCGTACGCGATATGGAGAATAAAAACGCGTACGCAATATGGTTAAGCACAATAAATAGGTTAGGTGCACGGCTAGGGCAATGAATAAAATCAAAAGAAAACAAATGTTTTGTATGGTTACATACAAAACAAATGTTTTTAGTGTGGGACAAATTGTTTGTATGGTTTAATACCCCCTAACTCTCTCCCAATAATCCCTAGATACCCCCTATCTCTTTCTAAATATATGTCCCTCATTCTCTCTACATCGCTACCTACATGTTTCTTTCTCTCCCTTACTCCATCCATCTCCCTACCACCCCACTCTCCATCTTTCCACCTTCTCTTTATCTTTGTCATTATCCCTCCCTATAGCACTCTCTCCCTTCTTCTCCCTTAATCACTAACCCTCTATGCCTTTATCCCTCCCCCGTGCCCTCTCTCTTTTACCTTGTTCCTAGAGCCCCTCCCCCATAAAGGCCTTTAGACTCTCTTCTAAACATTAATCCCTAAGTGCATAAGTGCACAAGATGATGAGGAGGAGGATGGTGATGACAATGAAGATGATCATGATGCAGATGAAGATGATAAAGATGATGATGTTGATGAAGATGAACATGATGGTGATGATGATGAAGATGTTGAATATGATGATGAGGGTGATGAGGATGATGATGATGGTGATGAAGAAGATGACGATGATGGAGATGTTGATGGGGAAGGGGGAGATGTCAATGATGATGAAGAGGAGGATATAAGATGATGATGATGATGATGGTGGTGGAGATGTTGATGATGATGATGATGATGATGATGATGATGATGGTTATGATGAAGATATTGATGATGATGGTGATGGTGATGGTGATGAAGATGATGATGATGATGTAGATGTTGATGAGGAACCTAGAGATGAAAATGATGGTGAAGATGTTGAGGATGAGATGATGGTGATGATGATGAAGACGTTGATGATGATGGTGATGGTGATGAAGATGATGATGATGATGGAGATGTTGATGAGGAACTGGAAGATAAAAATGATGATGATGATGATGATGAAGATGATGATGGTGGAGATGTTGATGAGGAAGGGGGAGATGACAATGATGATGAAGATGTTGGTGTTGATGATGATGGTGATGATGATGAATATGTTGATGATGATGGTGATAGAGATGGTGATGAAGATGATAATGATGATGATGAAGATGATAATGATGATGGTGATGAAGAAGAAGATGATGATGATGATGATGATGATGATGATGATGAAGATGATGATGATGAAGATTATGATGATGAGGAGGATGATGATAATTTTGATGATGATGGTGATGATGGTGATGATGATGATGATGAAGATGATGATGATGATGTTGATGATGATGGAGATGTTGATGATGATGGTGATGGTGATGGTGATGATGATGATGATGATGTTGATGATGATGAATATGATGATGATGATGATGAAGATAATGATGAAGAAGATGATGAGGAACCTACATATGACAATGAGGATGAAGATGTTGATTATGATGATGATGGTGATGATGATGATGATGGTGATTGTGAAAGTCATGGTCATGAAGATGATGATGATGGAGATGAAGAAGATGATGATGATGTTGATGAATAAGTTTATGATGATGGAGATGTTGATGATGATGGTGATGGTGATGAAGAAGATGATGATGATGATGATGAAGATGAAGATGATGAAGAAGATGTTGATGCTGATGGTGGTGATGATGATGAATATGTTGATGATG